>PITA01007083.1:73919-94098 GCA_004023965.1 Spilogale gracilis | reverse complement strand
ATATATATATACATATGTGTGTGTGTATGACTATGCAACTATGTGTAATACACAAGTGATAGAAAATACAAATTTGAAGAAGACACCCTAGGAAAAGAAGACACATTTGTATGGCTGAATTCTCAAGGAAATTTTTAATGAATTCTATAAAATAAGGGATAAAAGAGGAATTGGAAGAGTTTCAGAATTCACTTAAAAGACAAATATATCAACACTGTTAGCAACAAAACTCATGATAAATAAGGTAGAAAACCAAGTGGAAAACTGCTGGAATTGAAGGCATTGCAAAAGACAAATTAATGAAAAATAAGATGATTTGCATGGAGGATGGATGAGGCTGATCCATCAGATTAGTAACAGATACAACTGCAAAAATGAACTAAGAAGTAAATCAGAGAGTGTACCTGAAGATATGAAAGAATACTTCATTAAAATAAAGGAATATTCAAATAAAATTACTGTTAACAAAACATTATTAAATAATCTCATACCAGATACTGTAGTAAAAACATTGAATTTCAAGGATAAAGAAAAAAAATCTGACACAAATCCAGGTGAAAAAACAGAGATTTCCTTTAAATACTAAGGCAAAATAATCAGGCTCACCTCAGAAATTTCTAGGTACAAACCAATTGGATGAGATGATTTTTTTGTTTTTATTGTTACTTAAATTTTTTTTCCCAGTATTCCAAGATTCATTCCCCATTCCCCACACCCAGTGCTCCACGCTTTAGGTGTTCCCAGTACCCACCACCAGGCTTTCCCATCCCTCTACCTGCCTCCCTCCAAGTCCCTCAGTTTGTTTCTGTGTCCAAAGTCTCTGTTGTTTCGTTTCTCTCCCTGGATTACCCTAGTCATCCCACAGAATGGGAGAAGATATTTGCAAATGACACTACAGACAAAGGGCTGGTATCCAAGATCTATAAAGAACTACTCAAACTCAACACCCAAAAAGAAGATGAACACATCAAAAAATGGGCAAGAGACATGAAGAGGCACTTCTCCATAGAAGATATACAAACGGCTAACAGACACATGATGAGATGATTTTGACAAGCCCTTTCCACATTCTTCTTATGACAAAGGGACATTCTGAATTAACTTATAAAAAAATTAGCTTAGTATTATTTATTTTTTAAATTGCCTTATAGGTAGAACAAACACCTATTCTATCTTAAAGATTTATTTATTTATTTGAGAGAGAGAGAGAGAGAGAAACCATGAGAGCCTGCTCATGCCCAAGCAGGTGGAGAGGCAGAGGGAGAGGGAGAGAAGCAGACTCTGCTAAGCAGGGAGCCTGATATGGGGACTCAATCTCACAACCTTGAGATCATGACCTGAGCTGAAATCAAGAGTCCCACACTTAACTTACTGAACCAATGAGGCACCCCTATTCTATCTTAAGTGAGTACCTCACCCCTGATTCTGCTTTATGTGTGTATCATCAGGATTGTCTAATTTTCTCTTCAATGTCAAAAATGTCAGTGGTTTGCTAACCTTTCATTATAATTTTGCTTTTAACTTGTCCTACATTTTTATCAGGTTTTCTTTATATATGTTATTGCTTCTTTCTTGCATAACATTCATTGTATTTATATATTTTTATTGTATTGTCCCTTTTGGCAATTAAAAAGTTACTTCATTTGTCTGATTTAATGCTTTATATAATGAATTCTAAATGTATGATTAATATCTCTCAATCTCAGAAAACAAACTGAGGGTTGCTATAATGGAGGAGGGTGGGAAGGATGAGGTGGTTGAGTGATGGACATTGGGGAGGTTTGTGTTATGGTGAGCTCTGTGAATTGTGTAAGACTGATGAATCACAGATGTGTACCCCTGAAACAATGAATACATTCTATGTTAATAAAAAAAGAAAAAAAAGAAAAAAAAGAAATCTTGACCCTGGATTTTATTTTGCTTTTTATATTTGTTTATTGTATCTTTGAATGGTATTTACATTCAACTTTTTAAGACAATTGGGTTTTGGAAAATCTCTTATAATTCATATATTTTTAAAAACACATTTCAAATGATTTCCTTTTAATAACAATATTTTTATTAAGTCATATCCTCCAACTGTCTGTAAGCTTTCTATTTTTTACTTTTTTCTTTTAAAGCTTGTTTCCTATTTTCTTTATTTTCTCACTTTCCCTACAGGTCAACTTTCTTTAATCACATCTTCCCTGCCCCTTCCCACCTTCAGCTGGAAAAGAATAAGTGCTTTTAGGTTTTTTCCTTTTTTTTTTTTTTTTGAAAGTGCTGATAACTACTATATTTCTCAACTTTACAAATGAAAGAATATATAGTACTTAAACTTCTCATCTCTTTTTTTCCAATTCTCGATTTTGTTAGTACACTTGAGTTTTTACTCAAGTTTTTCGGATCTCAAGCTTTGCTGTTATTGGCATTCAAGTACTCCTTTAGAGTACAAAGAAAACTCATGTCATGCCCAGGTAAACAGAGAATGGAACCATGAAGAATATGTCCAAACAATAATTTTTGAAACTTTATTTCAAGAATTAAAAGCTTTGATAAAGTTTTAAATTTAATTTCAAATTATATTTCTATTTATCGCAACTTCATTTTTATTTTTATTTTTTAAAGATTTTATTTATTTATTTGACAGAGAGAAACACAGCTAGAGAGGGAACACAAGCAGGGGGAGTGAGAGAGGGAGAAGCAGGCTTCCTGCCGAGCAGGGAGCCCGATGTGGGGCTCGATGTGGGGCTCGATGTGGGTCTCGATCCTGGGTCTCGTTCCTGGGTCTCAATCCTGGGTCTCGATCCTGGGTCTCCGGGATCATGACCTGAGCCGAAGGCAGTTGCTTAACCAACTGAGCCACCCAGGCACCCCCTATTTACTGCAAATTTAAAATGTAGTCATTGCACAATGGGATTTCATTCACACCATTTCCTCTCCAATTAAGAGTTCCTTTTTTAGATTAAAGTACTGTCACATTTTCTATATGGTTAAATCCTATTGACAGCATGTGGGATTAAATTGATCTCCATCAAACTGTTCTTGAAAAATCCCTTAAATTACAGTTATGAGTAATATATATTCCATTGTCTCCTATAGGAGTCTCCAGTTCTTATTAGGACCATATGTAAGAGCTGCATATGTGAAAGGGACTCACTGAATCCAAATGTAATATTTACTGAGATCCGTTTTGACCAGGTCTCATTATCTTAATTTGTAAAACTCTTGTGAAAAAAAAAAAGGAAGCCCTTAAGTAACTAATTTCTGTATTTTACAAGATTGAGAATATCATTCATCACATACATACTATTCTGTGAGGATACCTAGGGACCATTCCTCTGGTTTCAGTAATAGAGTAATTATACTCAGCAATATTTCTGTTATTAAATTCATACACTATGAATCATGTAACTAATCATGAAACTCTCTTTCTCTTGGGTACTTGGATTAAACAGACAAATTTATGACAATTGACTGATGCATTCTTGTCCAAATATACATTTTTATCTTTATCTCTTTTATTCAACATGTATTACATAAATGTCAAATTTCTCATTGAATATTTTCTATTCATTTTGATTATCATCTTATGCATATTCTTTGTCAATCAATCTCATTTAAGAATAAGGTACAGTATAAATCAATAGTACTCTAGAGTGTCTATTAGGTTGCATCATACTGGAAAGCAAGTTTATAGATAGAAATCTAAATATTAAGTATAAAATAAAGGCTCTAAGTGATAACTAAAATGTAATAGAAGGACAGTTCAGACTATTGAAATGGTTAGGAAAGACTTCAGGGAGGATGTAGAGCTTAAGCTTGGTTTTGGGAGAAGTAGGAAAAGTATTTTTACATTTGAAAAAAATGCAAAGGAAAAAACTAGAAAGGCATATGTAAGGACTGATAAAGGAGGCCATCTTACTAGAATAAAGTTTGCTGTAAGAAGAAATTAATAATGTTAAAACAGGCACTGGGACAATAAAATGTCAAGATGTTGCTATTATTGAACAACTATGAATTTTATCCTGCTGGCATATGAGTGTCATTGATAATGGAGAGAAAGAAAACTGACATTGATAAAGCTACTTTTAAAAGAAAAAAACTTACCTTAAAAATAAATAAAAATAAAAGAAGAAAACGTATCTTACCATAATGTGTCCAATGGATTAAAAAAGGTTGCAGAGATAAGTAAGTCCATTAGGAAACCATCATGATAGTTCAGGCATGATATCTAACACAGAATATAAATGTTTAATACATGTTTATTGAATAAATTAATAAGGAATGGACATAATAAAGGAATGGATAAGAGGGAATGGAACACCATTTACTAAGATGGATGTGAAAACAATTACAAATGATAAAGTGACAGAATGGAAACTAATTGCAAAAGGTATAGAAAAGATTAGAAATTTAGTTCAGATGCTTATCGTTTGGCAAAAATGTGAAAGACAAGAACAATAACACCTTTATTGAAGGTGACTAATTTGATTTCAATTATATTCGATTTGAGGTGAAAAAATCTAGATGGAAATATTTAAGTATATTTAGAATGCAAGATTACAGGGCAGAGATTTTTTAACTTATTTCATTCACTGATTTACCCCAAACACTTAGAAAAGTACATGGTACATAGCAGGCAGTCAATATGTATGGCTTACATTAAATTGAAATGTTTAGGCAAATGCGACTTGACTGAAGTTCCTAACAGACATTGTATCTCATGGTAATTTGCGCATTATCTACATAAAAATAATATTGAAGGTATTGTTCTGAAGTGAACATAAAATAATGCAGCAATACTCTTTTAATTGTATACATTTACCCAGAATTTATTTTGATCTTATTGGATTATTTTATTAAGTATTCCTGATAATATTTGAGCAGAGATTGAGATTACCATAAACCCATATTGAAAAACACTCCATAGATTTATATGAAAGAGAAGGAGTTTCTGACTCATACTTTACTGGGAGGCTGTGACCTGTTTTATGTGTAACTATTCTATTCATTCTGGCTTAAAAATATTTTGGTATCAGCGTGCCTGATACCAAAGGGACTCTGGGTGGTTCAGTCAGTTAGGCATCTTCCTTGGGCTCAGGTCATGATCTTAGGGTCCTGGGATCTAGCTTAGCATCAGGCTCTCTGCTCAGCAGGGAGGTGGCTTCTCCCTCTCACCATTCCTCTTGCTCTCTCTCTTTCTCAAATAAGTAAATGAAATCTTTAAAAAAATATTTTGCAATCTGTTAGGTATCCCCTGTGTCATATATCTTCCATAGAAGCATAATATAAATTAAGAATAGAAATCAATTAAGCACAAAGAGCCTGAGGAGTTCTACATGGAGGCTTCTATTCTCACTATTATTAAATAGCAAGTAGTTGACTGAATGTAATAGATCCTTCTATACTTTTTGAAAAGAGAAAAAAAGTAAAAAGATGTGATACTACTATTGTTAATTTAAATTTAAAATTATATACTACTCCATGTTTTATTTATTTTCTTTTGGTTCAACTTCATTGATTAAATGAGAGAAAACATATGGTATGGCTGTTTCTCAGTGATGTTTTTATCAAGACTGGATAAAATCCAAATGATACAGTATCTTCTAGCCTGACTCAAAGCCCTGATTTTATAAGGTAGTTGTCTATTTCTTTCTTTCAAGGGCTGGTTTCTTTCACTTGCAGCTTAATATTTAAGTATAGTCTCACTTCCTCATAAATAATAAAATAAATATTTTAATAAAAAGTTACCTAAGTCATTATAGGTCCTAAAAACATTATAGGTCCTAAAAACATTATGAATATAAAATAATAAAATATGATATTTGAGCAAGAAAGAATAAGAAAAAGAGAGAAGAGAGGAGAAAAAATAATTAAAAGAAGAAAAAATTTTGATCATTTATTTATCAATTGGACTTAGTTACTAAATAAATACTTAATAATCTCATTTATCTTTGAGACATTCTGAAGATCCAAACTATATAAGAATATATTCAAACTACATAAGAATTTGCTCCAACATGCATAAGAATCCTGTGCAAGAGCCTGTACCAGTGAATTATTTCATGCCCCAAACAACAACAAAATTGTCCAGATGAGGGGCACCTGGTTGGCTCAGTCATTGGGCATCTGCCTTTGACTCAGGTAATGGTCCCAGAGTCCTGGGATCCAGCCCCGCACTGGGCTCCCTGCTCAACGGGAGGCCTGCTTCTCTCTCTCTCACTCCCCCTGCTTGTGTTTCCTCTCTCGCCGTTTCTCTCTCTGTCAAATAAATAAAATCTTAAAGAAAAAAAAATTGTCCAGGTGAAGGTAAATGTGTGTCTATCAGAAATTCTGAGAACCAATCCAGGATTACCCAAACTTAAACCTTCATGAAATATGCCCTATTTAGGTCTGCATTGCCAGCTCTCTCTCACTATTTCTTATCTCTCAAGTTATTCTTTTACTTAATACGCTGTGTCCATTAAAAACAAAACAAAACAACAACAACAACAACAAACCTGCAAGTATACAGGATGCCTGGGTGGCCCAGTCGCTAAGTATCTGCCTTCAGTTCAGGTCCTGATCCCAGAGTCCAGGGATCGAGTACCACATCGGGCTCCCTGCTCGGTGGGAAGTTTGCTTCTCCCTATCTCACTCTCCTTGCTTTTGTTCCCTCTCATGCTGTGTTTCTTTCTGTCAAATAAATAAATAAAATCTTTAAACAAAACAAAACAAAACCAAAAGCTACAAGTATAGATTTTCCTTTATTAGCTAGTTTGTGATACTGATTTGTTTCTTTTTCCTTTTCCTTTTTGTTTTGTTTTAGATTTTCTTTTTCTTTCTTTTCATTTTTAGATTTTATGTGAGATGCTTAAATTCTGCTTTTAGTCTTAACCCACTTCTCATAAAACCAAACTAGTAAATAACATTTTTGATCAAAAGTTGCATATAAGCAAGGGTTTATTTTATATTACATAATTAATTATAACATTGGATACATCTTCTCTCTCTGCCTCTAGCTTCTGTTTCCCCTATTCCTGAAATCCTCATCAATGCCTACACACATGTACCACATTTTTCTATAGGTCACCTGGTGAGAGATCTCTTTACCTGTTGGGTTCCTGGTTAGACCTGATCCTGAGTAACATATGGGAGATTTGAGAAGTGAAAGTGAGCTAACAACATTACCCTTCAACTGTCTTACTGTTAGTAATATAGATGGCTGAGAGATACAGTAGTGCCTGGTGGATTCCAGTTTGTTCTTGTTCTTCTCCATTCTGTGACCAACTCTTCCACTCAATTGTTGACAACCTGATAACTAACAGCAACCCCAGATCAAAACAGGCAGAACTTGCACAGAAACAAGAGCTTCCTCTCAAATTCTTCAGGAATTTTCCTTACAACTAACCTCTTACTTGGTAACATTTGTGAATCTATATTAATATTCACAAATGAAAAAATTCTAGGTTGATTTCTTCAAGCAAATCACAAGTTCTTATAGATGTGTCAGTTAAGTTATCAATATAGAAATTACCAGAAGAATTCCAAATAGGAATGGATTTAACACTGGAAATCAGATGTTTGCCTAATTGTTGGAAAAGCTAGGACAGTGAAGATCAGAAAGCTCCTGGCAGATTTCACAAAACTGGGGAGTGTAGAAATTATAGAAAATTGCCAGTCATGTTCTCAATGGCTTACAACAAAATGGATGACTCTCAAGAGGGCACATGGAAGTGGCTGGCAAGCACTCACAACTGATCTCTGCCAAAGCCATGTCCCTGTTCATAGCCGTTAGCTGAAGAATAATTACTTCTGTTTTTCTCCCATTTTCCAAATATTTTGAGAGTACCTTTTATTGATAGAAATAACCATACTGGCAGGAGATCATGGTAAATCCAGTTTCCAAGTTCTAGCTCCTATCATGCATGGGAAAGCTTAAACAGGAAGGGTATTATATGTGATATAGTGATTGCTTTTGATATAAAAATTCATTTAGAGGCATTTGTCTCCTGAAACCTCAACACAAAATTTAGTTTCCCCCCCTTATATTGTTTTTTTTTTTTTTTTTGCCTATTGGTGAAATTTAAGATTCTTCTAAAAATGATAAGATTATATTCTTTTATTCTGTCACACATATGCTATTTTATTCTTAAATAATAACAAACTTTTCTAATTATTCTCTTGAAGGAAAGTTACAATATACACATAGAGAGACTTGCAGCAGCATGTGTGAAAAACATCTGAAAAAAATTAAAGTTTCTGGACAGATGTTATAAGAGTCTTGTAGAAAAAGCTATCAGCATTACAATCCCAATTCTAATTTACTTTACATCAGGCATTTAAATTTATTATCTTTAGGCCATATGTTCCAAATAAAGCTTGATTCTATATTCATGAATCAGTTGACAATGAATAGTTAAGTTCTGCTAATTCAGAAAGGTGAAGTTGAGTGAGCTTATTTAAATGGTAGAATATTTGTAACTACAAATTCTACATACCATCAGAAAACTTCCAAAAAAGACCTGCCATATGTTTTAAACCGTGATGGAAATGGTGTAAAAAAAAACCTCCAGCTTTTATGCAGCTATACTTGAGAATATCTTAGCATCTCCATTAAAATTCTATTTTGAGAGTTTTAAACTTGGCTCTAAAATGCATTGTAGACTAAAACTTAACATGTGAAATCTAAGGGAATATTAAGTAACAGAATATGTTAAAATAATTAAATGGCTTCAACATTTTATAGGTCTTTAATACCTTAGCAGTACAGTTAGACTTAAAGTATTAAAAACAAAACAAAACAAAAAACAAAACAAACAAACAAAAACTTGTGCCACATGGACTATAGGTTATGTCTTACTTCAGTGTAATAAGGAACTGTCCCAGCACACCAGTCATAATCTTCATGAACATCTCACACTACTTACTGGACAGAGCAAAAATGACTACTGGTAGAAAAACTAGAAGTAGGAAGTAGGGGGTCCCTGAACGTCCAAAGACCTCAAATCAAAAAGTCAAGATGTTCCAGATTCTTTGAAAAGTAGCCCATTTAAATGGGAAGCAGTGTGTTACCAGTGAAAATTTAGAGACCAGGTACTGCACTGCTTAAGTAGAACCTGAACAGAAGTTAAATAGAACTGAATATATGAACTCAAGGCTACTTCCAGTTGAAGGAGTCCATGAAGATCATACAAAGAATATCTTTACATTTGTGATGTAAAGCCTGATTCTCTCCCCTGAAACCCAGCTCAATAAGAACATGAATTATCAGCTCAGAAAGCCTGCAGAAGGAGAGACCCACTTCTGCCTATAGCATGGTTCCAGGAATATATTCCTAGAGGAACCTTGTGGATCCTCTCCGGCTTACCCTGAATTAAAGTGATGATGCCGAAGAATGGAGAGCATCTGTATTCTGTCAAAGTTACCTTGGAATCAGAGAAAGATGTGTTTGAGCCATGTTCTGCCATTTTCAGCCTGTGTGCTCTTGGCCAACACGATAACCTCTCTAAATTTCAATTTACTAACTGTAAAATAGGCTGATAATATAAAACTCAGAGAGTTTCAAAATTTAAGATTAACTAGATAACTACAAAGTAGCAACCATGTGCTTATCACATATCAAAATTCAATAAAACTTAATTGTTGTTGTTTTACATGTATGGAAACCAAATTCTGTTTCATTGACAGGAAACACCTACTACCTCCCTTCCAGCTATTATCAAGAGGAGGGTCCACCTCGTTACTTTTGATTCTCCCTCTGACATTGATTATCACACCCATGGGTATCAGGAAGGTGATAAGATGGCAGAAGACAAAAACAGAACACTTGAATATGAAGACCATATTCAGTTTTTTTCTGAAATATTATTACTTATTTAAATATTGATCTTTCATCTAGTTCTTTTTTTTTTAAGATTTTATTTATTTATTTGACAGAGAGAAACCAGCTAGAGGGGGAACACAAGCAGGGGGAGTGAGAGAGGGAGAAGCAGGCTTCCTGCCGAGCAGGGAGCCCAAAGTGGGGCTCGATCCTGGGTCTCCAGGATCATGACCCAAGCCGAAGGCAGTCACTTAACCAACTGAGCCACCCAGGCGCCCCCCTTTCATCTAGTTCTAATAAGCTTTTGTATTATCTTAGTTCATTCAGTAAACATTCATTAAGGTTTTGTTGTATGTCAAGTTCCCTGTTAAAAACTGGAGCAGAAAAGAAAAAAAAGGAAATAAAATATGTTTCTTGTTCTCAAAAGCTTGTAGTTCCAAGGGTAAGGCTGACAGGAATGAAATTATCCTAATAGCATGGGATAAGGGCTAAGAAGTTAGATGCGGGATGCATTAATATTAGATGGAGATGTCTGGGAAAGCTTCTTAAAGAATATGATGAAACAGGTTTTAAAAAAAGAACTTAGTTGAGCATATGAATAAAGGAAAGGAGAATGTTTTAGTAACAGGAAGACCACATTTAAACAAGTTATGAGAGAAAGAAATCATTTAGCTTGGAAAAAGTCTAAAATTATGGTAGTAACCCACATAGAAAGAAAGATATGCCACAGAAGTCAGAAAGAGTTTCTTCCAAATTATATGAGAGCCTATCAAAGGATTTTAAGTAGATAACTGGTAGAATTAAATTTGCATATGAAATTTTCGATTCGGTATCTTTCTGAAGGGTAAGATTGCATTCATTTGGATCAGTAAAGAAGCAATTCGATAATCCTAATAAAATAGTGCATTAATTTACCAAATGTATGATACTGGGAAAGTTTTTTGCTTTTACTTAACTTTTTTAAGTGTTCTTTTCATTAGTATTATGTAAAGGTAAATACTAACAGCAGCAACAACAATAACAACAGGTAGGTCAAGTAGGTATTGCCTATCAGAGATTGACACAAAGACAGATGAAGAAGTGTATGTGACAGCACTGAGCTCTGCGCCCAAATAGGAGTTGACTGTGTTTGTTCACATTTTTCATTCCAAACCACATAAGCTCATGTGGAATAAACACATGGAGGTGACTTTTAGAGCTGTTGGATGTTTTGTTTGTGATCATTTTGGGATCTAGGCAGAGAAGGGTGACAAGTGATAAATATCTACATCTCCTGTAGGGCAGTGCTTTGCATACTTGAAGGCGATAAAAACCCTCAGAGTACTTTGGTAAAATGCAGATTTGCTAAAGTGCAGATTCAGAATGTGCAGACATGGAATAGGGCCTAAGATTATGCATTTCTGAAAAGCTCCCAGGTGATGCTGAGGCTTCTGATCCATGAACTATCTTTTGAATTACAAACTGCAAGGAATACTTGTAATAAATGATAATAACACTTGTAATTTTGTCCATGTTCCTAACAGGTAAATTTTATTTACTTAGTAAAATTTTATTGATTGATTGATTCGAAAGAGAGAGCGAGCAGGAAGGAGGAGTAGAGGGAGAGGAAGACTCCCCACTGAGCAGGGAACCTGATGCAGGACTCAGTCCTAGGACTCCTGGATCATGACCTGAACCAAAGGCAGATGCTTACCTTACTGAGCCACCCAGGCCCCCAAAGAAGAGACAGATTTTAAAAGGCAAATGCAAAAGATACTGAATTAACATGCTGAAACGCTACTGTGACTCATTCTGTAGATTAGGTCCTATTTTCCACAATAGTTTTCATCTTTTTCCCTTTTAAATCTATATCTCATATGTATATATGTATGTATATATATGTACATATATATGTCATATGAGATATGTATGTATATATTTATGTTATATATATAAAGCAGATATTAATTCTGTGATTTCATTTCAGACTATTTAATTTCAAGATGGGGTGAAAAGACACTCACTGTTTATTTTATTTGTTTTTTAAGCACATTCTCAAATAAAACATTTCAAAGTTCTCCATCACCACATGTGCTTTCAGCACAGATTGGAACTGGGTTCCAAGGAAGGAATGGGTATGGAGTGAACTTTTAAATTTGAAGATGAGGAAATTAAGGTGTCAGAACTGGAAAAAGAGATAACTCTTTTTTACATTTCAAGAGACTTGGTTAGCGGCATGGAATTTTACATAGAAAAACCTTGTAGGTTATTTTCTGAGGAGCAAAATTGTCCTTGTTAGCAATTAGACAGATTGTTAGGAAAATACCTTTCAACTACCTTTAACTTAGGATCTATTTAAAAAGAAGTATTTTGGTAGTGACTCCCATGAGGTGTTTTACTGTTGAGAACCCTGTGGACTCTTAATTTCTAGGGAATTAAGAAAAAGATATCAAATAATGATTGAGGATATATAAAATTGTACTTGCTCCAAAATATTCCACATGTAGTAGTGCAACCAAGAGATGAGATAATTCAACACTCTTTTACTTGGGTTAGAAATGTCTTATAGGAGGGCACCTGGGTGGCTCAGTGGGTTAAAGCCTCTGCCTTCGGCTCAGGTCATGATCTCAGGGTCCTGGGATCCAGGCTCATATCAGGTTCTCTGCTCGGCAGGGAGCCTGCTTCCTCCTCCTCCTCTCTCTCTGCCTGCCTCTCTGCCTACTTGTGATCTCTCTCTCTGTCAAATTTTAAAAAAAAGAGATTAAAATATAGGAATAAAAAGTACTTATTCAAGTCAGATCAGACGCTTGGCTTTTTTTTTTTTTTTAATGTAGCTTTGGTATGATTTTTTTTTTAAAAGATTTTATTTATTTGACAGAGAGAAACACAGCTAGAGACGGAACACAAGCAGAGGGACTGAAAGAGGGAGAAGCAGGTTTCCCACGGAGCAGGAAGCCCTATGTGGGGCTCAATCCCCGGTATCCAGGATTATGACCTGAGCCAAAAGCAGTCGCTTAATCAACTGAGCCACCCAGGCGCCCCAGAGGCTTGGCTTTTGAAGCAAAAGTCAAGGCTCCTGTAGAACTGACCTCTTTATTTGATCATAATTTTTCTACATTTAAATGTATTTTAGAGCTTTATATTTAACATCATTCTGAAGATATCAGGGAATGTACAAGGGTGAGAGAAGTACAATGTTTCCTGATGATTAGAGCATGTCGGTGGCACTTTACTAAAGAAACTAAACAAGCCAATATTTTTAGGCAATATAGGTAAAGTCAAAATATATCCCTTATTTCAGGATGACCATTCTTTCTAAACACCTGATTGGAGAAGCATTTTTAAATTTCATCTATGCCTAAAGTGAAACCTGATAACATAGAGAATGACCTTCTGATATCTGCCAGGGTCATTCAGTTCACCATCCAGATTTGGTAGGTTTCTACTTAAAAATATCTTGCAAAATCTGTAGTTTAAAATCTATTTTTATGCTTTATTTGTAATAAAGATTCAAAACTGATCAGTTGCAAATAAGAGAAATTCATGTTTGGATTAAACAAAATGTGCCATTTCTGGAAAAATTGCTTTTTCTTGTCTATTTTTTCTTATTTCATACATCTGTGCTTTTGTAAAATAAAAACTAGTTAGCATGGCAACTGGAGAATCACGTGTACCATCTCCAAGCTAAAATACTCTTTGTTTGTGAAATATTATGTTTGCTATTTATTTGAATATGTATAATATTGTATTCTGAGGAGAAAATATTTTATAGGTACCATATCATGAAACTATTCAGTTCATTTTAACTGTCTTCCAATAAATAATTTATTGTTATTTAAACATGTTTAATAGTACCAATGAAGAAAATTCAATATAATAAAAAATAAAGGAGGTTACAATTTAGTATTCTAGATGAATCAGATGACAACTGAAGGACTCTTCCTTTTGATGGGGGAATAAGTTGTTTTCCTAAATATGTTAAAATTAGAGTGAATAAAGGTATCATGGGGGCACCAGGGTGGCTCGGTGGGTTAAAGCCTCTGCCTTCGGCTCAGGTCATGATCTCAGGATCCTGGGATCCAGGCCCACATCGGGCTCTCTGCTCGTCAGGGAGCCTGCTTCCTCCTGTCTCTCTGCCTGCCTCTCTGCCTACTTGTGATCTCTCTCTCTGTCAAATAAAGAAATTAAAAAAAAAATCTTAAAAAAAAAGGTATCAAGGCACAATTATAAACTAAAAAAAAAAGCTGCAGAATCTTCAATATATAACATAAAACTGTTGGTTATTTTACCATCATTCTATTATTCAAGACATTTTATGTGTCAATTTAAACTAATTTAAACATAAAGGAGACAGTTATGGATTCAACTTAAAATTTCTAAGAGGGATAGAATAACTCTAGTCCTAGGGATGACTAAACCATGCTCTTACAAGTCAAGAGACCCTTCTATTAGTTTGTGATTGCCTTCTAAAGTTATCTTTATTCTCCTACTTCTATCCTCAACAAAACAGGGCACGCCATCCACATCTCAAGAATTTTATTCTTTCAGTTTTCAGAGAAAGGGGAACTTTTTTCTGAGAGAGGAATAACCTTCCCAGGACCATCTTGGGTATAGTACTCTATTGTTAAATTATTTGGCTATGCTGAAAAGACTTAGGAATAGAACCAAAGGGTCTAGAGGACATGAAGCTAGGAATCATGTGTAAAAGGACAGCTATGACCTGAGCCCAAAAGCATATTCTCTAATTATCCAGAGAATAAACACTAAGTTCAAGCTTATCTTCTCTGAATTAAATAAGAACATTGCTTACATATCTCATATTCATTAAAGTCTGTATTTATTTCATGCAGATTTTCCTCCTTTCCCAGGGAAGATGCTTTCCCTCTCTTTGCAGCAGCACTGTGCATGCTTCCATCATCATTTCTAGAGGCTTTCTTTACATACTATAGGAATGACTTAAAATGTCACCATTTTAAAATAAACAGATAATGGAGGTTTTGCCAAATAACTGGGTGTGTCCTGCAAAAAGAACATTGCAAGAAGGATATTGGAACATGGGAACTATATCTCAAAGCTAAGGGTTCTTTCTTCTCCTTTCCTGATTTAAATCTTTGTAATTCACCAAGGACTGTAAAGATCTGAATTGAGAGAAGAAAATAAAATAAATCTCTGTAGCTCATGAACACAGAGGCATTTGTTTTGCCTTGCCAACTTTTCATCTTCTTCATCATCTTGTCTGTTTTTCTACCTTTTCTGGGTGATATATGACTAACAAAATCCAGGAAAAATGTACCCATAATGCAAGGATTTTGACTCTATAGCCCAGACAAGTCAAATGACACCATGCTAAATAATAGCACTGCTAAATAAGTAATATTCATACTTGAGAGAATTATGTTTAAAAAGCTTCCTGATATAATTGATGTATTTAATTGCACATATTAAAATTAAGTTCATTAACTAGACCAAATGCCTTTCCTATGAGAACTTTACTTACCCACCTTATTTATTTATAAGTCAAACAGAAATATAAGTATTCATAAATGCTGTTCACTTGATAGTACCTTAGTAATGTCGTCAATATCATGATTGTGATCAGCACCATAGTTTATATGATTTATATATGATTTATTTATTTTAGAGAGAGAGAGCACACATGCACATAAGTTGGGTGAGGGGCAATAGGAGAGAATCTTCAAGCAGACTCCCTAATGAGCTTCAGAGCCCAACACAGTGCTCAGTCTCACAACACTGATATCATGACCTGAGTCAAAATCAAGACTCAGATGCTTAATGATTAAGCCACCCAAGTGCTCCCATAATTTATATAGAGAGTGATTATGTTAGAGCAGCCATGCCAAGCACTTTCCATATCTTATTTAACTTTACACTAAATGCCACAGGGGTAGTTATGCCACATTTCCTTGCTAAAGAATTATTAATGATGTTAGATAAGTTATACTAGAACATAGATTATATCCACATGTGTAAATCAAGTGCAATTTTCCCAAGTGGTATCTGTCTCTGGAAATGGAAAGGAATTTAGGATAATATAACAATTTATTTCATAGTAACTAAGTGGTGGAAGGGGATAATTTCCAAGTAGGTCCTTAACCAATGTGAATACAGGATGATATAGGACTAGTTAATTCTGACTCTCTGTACAAAATGACACCCAACTGGGCAATTGAGACAATACAGTCATGAACTATTTACTGCTGTCTGCAATAGTAATAACTCTCTTTTTTACTTAAAATTTACCAATACAGGTAATGTATTAATGTCAGTTGAGGTCAGCTGTAGTGAGCAATACCTCTCACCTTCGACTATGCCTTTCTGCAATTTCATCTCTTTCAATGCTGGAGAAGAAAATGTCTTCGTTTGTAACTCATGTTGCGAAATTTTATCTACAAAAGTTAAAATAAGAGTCAATAGAAATATAGAACAGTCTTAATATAGAACAATCTATATCGGGCTACATTATATAAATACTCATATGAAGGGTTTCAAGTTATAAAATGTGTCTTTATTTTTAGAATCATTTTTAAGATATTAAGATAGGTTTCTTAATGCAAGAACCTCAGGAATTATTTGTTTGTCCAATCTAATTTCCTAATGCGGTTTTAACGTAACTTTAATTGAAAGCAACATTAAAAGTGCTCTGGCTTAAAATGGAGAGGCATGATTCCATGGTAAAATATTTGCAAAATTCTGGATAAATTTTAAGGAAAACTAAAGACAACTCCCCCCCCCCCGAGGTCTTCATATGTTAACTTGCTATTACTTTTAAGAAAACAGACAGACAAACATAAGGTGCTGAATTTCAGACTAAATTAGCCAAGATCTTATCAGCCTATCATTTCCTCTCATGGAATCTCTTACAGGACTGATAATCACTGAAACACATTTTGAAAAACACTCTATGAACACCACTGTAAATATTGTTCTCCAGACACCTACTATGAAACAATTTAAAATCAATTTGAAATAATATAGCCTTTGCTTGTAGTATTTCTCCATGTGGAATATTTTCCTGCTCTCCTTATTTTCCAGTTTCACCTGCTCAACTCCTATTCATGCTTTAAGGGCAAGATCAAATATTACCTTGTCTATTAAATAGTGTTCCTTAACTCCCCTTGCAAAAATAATAGCACATTTCAAATATGTTTAGTATAACTCTAATTTTTATAAAAATGTCTCATATCAGTTCCATGAGGGGAGGGAAAATTTTTATGTTTTGTGAGTGTTTTTAATTTACTAGACAATAGGAAAAATTTTTGAGCAAGGAATAACATAACCTAGCATAAAATAGGTTTGAGAGAGAGAGAATGAGCTCTGATAGAGCTCTGGAGAGAGCTTTAGAGAGAGAGCTCTGGTAACTGAGCATAGGAAAGATTATGGCTGAGAAACTGGTTAAGAAGTGATGACAGTCATCCAAGAGAGAAGTAATGCCAGCCCAATGGAGTATGGTAACATTAGGAATGAAAAGAAGGAATAACAAATAATTTGAAAGATACCTAATAACTTCACTGGTAGATTATGGGATGGAGAAAATGATCTGGGGACACAAGAATGGGAGAAGGTAAAGATAATGTTGATGTTTCCCAGTTGGGTTTATTGAAATTTAGTAATATCATGAAGTAAAAATTAATAATCTAATTTCTTATTCACACACAGAAGAATAAGGCTTTTAGAAAAGATACAAGGAAAAGGGAAGAGTTGTGAGTAGTAGAGGTTTTGAGTCCCCCTTTTACTCTGAGCAGTGGTGGAGACCATCTCAAAAAAGGATACCTTCCACAATTCTAGGATCAACCTGGGGTATCCTGAAATAATTTGGAAACCAATGCAAAAGCAGTTATTTTAATTGATACAGTTCTGGTTCAAGTTTTTGTTTTTAGTCAATGTATGTTGTCGGTTTTTAAAAAATATTTTTCTAATTTATTTGAGAGATAGCAAGAGACAGCATGAGCAGGACATGGGGAAAGGGAGAAGCAGGTTCCCTGCTCAGCAGGGCTCCATCCCAGGACCCTGGGATCATGACCTGAGCCAAAGGCAGATGCTTAACCAACTAAGCCATCCAGGTTCCCCATGGCATTGTTTTTATTTAAATGATGCTTTGTAAAAAAAAAAAAAAAAAAAGATGCTTTGTAATTTATCATATATATAACCACAGAATAATTAAAATAACAATAATAAAAAGACACTAGTGCTTAGTACAAATAATTAGAAATCAAGTCATGTACCTATTTAAATTTAAAACATCTGCATTTAACTCAGCTTCATTTTAAAATGACAGAATTTATCTTATTTTCCAAACTTTAGACTAGAGAAACTATGCATGTGTGTCCTTTGGATCACAAAAGGGAGGATCACATCCTACAATCCACTCTGCCCCCAAATCCAATTCTTCACTGAAAATAGGCTGAAACCCCTCTAGAGTTGGAATCAGTTAGCTACTGCCTGAAGTGCACACTCTTACTCTTCAGCTTTGGAAAGCAGCTGTCAAAATGCCCTTGGCCTCTACACATGTATGTGCGGTAGGTCAAGAAGCCAAGGACATATAGATGTAGGACATCATGCTTTTAAACCTGCTGAGTATCTCCTTTCCTGCTCCACCATATCTACTGTCAGATATCATAGCATATAGGAAATTGCCGTCAGCCTCATGGGAAAGCACCTTCTCCTGTCCCTTGCAGAAAGATTGAGATGATCCTAACAGAAAATTCACTCTAGTGAGTAGAAAAATCACTTCCAGTGCTGTCTTGTTTAATACATGTAATGACTTCTGTTAGAGACTTAAAAGAAATTCAGTCTCACAGGCCAATTTAATCTGCCTAATCAAAAAAAAAAAAAAACTTAAAAAATTTTCCCAAACGAATCACTAATTAATGATGCAACAGTTTTCCCATACTATCTCTATTAGTTTTTTTTTTAATTTAAAAAGCCATCAACTTGGATGCCATCTTAATATTATTGATATTTTGCATATGTCTTTCCATGACATGGCTAAGTGTCCATTGAATTCTAGGACTATTTATTAATGGAAGAGCTCTATTCGTATTTCTAAAGGTTCCAAGATTCTGTTGGTTAACAGAAAAAAGCAATAGCTAGACTATATAGATAAGTGCTTACTTCCTAGCATTATTTATTGTATTTTCATTAATACCTAATTATAAAACAAGATGAAACTAAAGACCTACGTCGTTCTCCCATTAAATATAGTTCGTGATTATGTTTTAAAAATAGGGGCTCAGTTGGTTAAGCGACTGCCTTCAGCTCAGGTCATGATCCTGGAGTTCCAGGATCGAGTCCCATGTGGGGCTCCCAGCTCCCAGCTCCCAGTTCTGTGGGGAGTCTACTTTCTTCATCTGACCTTCATCCCTCTCATGCTCTCTCTCACTCACTCTCTCTCTCTCAAATAAATAAATAAAATATTTTTTAAAAAGAACACCATCTTTATAGAATTCTAAATGAAACAAATGAACATGGGTGGGGAAAGAGAGAGGGAAGCAAACCATAAGAGGCTCTTAATACAGAGAACAAACTGAGGGTTGTTGGAGGGAATGGGTGAGGGATGGGCTAGATGGGTGATGGGCATTAATGAGGGCACTTGCTGTGTTGAGCAAGTGTTATATGTAAGTGATGAATCACTATAAATTCTACTCCTGAAACAATGTTACATTATATGTTAACTAGCTAGAATTTAAGTAAAAATTTGAAACAAATCAACCAACAAACAAAAAGAAAACCATCTTTACAGGATTCTATGTAAGAACCTAAGGGTCAAAGTGGACACATTTAGGATGCTATGAAAGAACCTAAGGGCCAAAGTTGACACATTTTTAAGGTGCAGACTGGGCTCTAAAAACCTCTTCAGCTTTTAAATTAAAAAAAAAAAAATTATATTGCATTCAAAGCCTTTTCTAAACTGAAAACAAAACATAATTTTGTCATTATGAAGTTTCTAGTTTTAGACACATTGACTGATATCAGATTTTATTAGAAAATAAATCTTTATGTATCGTTATATATATACCATTAAATAATGAGAGTAAAATACTTCTTTATATTCCTTTATGAATTTTTTTTTAATTGTTACTAAGATTTTTTTTTCCAGTGTTTCAGGATTCATTCCCCATTCCCCACACCCAGTGCTCCACGCTTTAGGTGTCCCCAGTACCCACCACCAGGCTCTCCCATCCCTTCACCCCCCTCCGTCCAAGTCCCTCAGTTTGTTTCTGTGTTCAAAGTCTCTGTTGTTTCGTTTCCCTCCCTAGATTACCCTAGTTCCCATTTGCTTTCCTTCTGCCACTGTCCTCCAGTTTGCCCCTCATGCACCGCAAGTAAGTGAGACCATGCGATACTTGACTTTCTCTTCTTGGCTTATTTCACTCAGCATAATCTCTTCCAGTCCAG
>PITA01007083.1:0-73819 GCA_004023965.1 Spilogale gracilis | reverse complement strand
GTCCATTGTATATATGTACCACATCTTCTTTATCCATTCATCTGTTGATGGGCACCTTGGCTCTTTCCACAGTTTGGCGATTTTGAGCACGAAGTGAATTTGATTAAGTATTCCATGTTTTTTCCATTTTGGAAAATGCTATCTCCGTCCTACTGCCAGTATATCTCATGTCTCTGTATTTTACCTAGCTTGAATTTAACACCCTTTTATTGAAATTTTTTTACATTTTTTGCGAATTACATATTCTATACACATATTCATACTTGCTTAGTTATTTTGGATTAAAAAATATAAATATGATAGCTATGTTATGAAAGGATCATGCACTTATTAATATCATTATTTTGTGTTCACATTTATATAAGAATTTGAGCAATTGAAATAAATTTCAAAAATAAAATTGACACATATTTGTTGACACATGTTTTCAGAAAAGATCATAAGACTCAAAACAAAACAAAACCCCGAGACCATCCCCCTACTACATGAAGTTGCCCCAATGATTTATTTTGTTTTTTTGATCTCGCAGTTGCAAAATGTGTTTGGCCTGCATTTGTTTTCACATTTCTAGCTGCCATCTCAGCACCTCTTACCCCTAGAATCTATGTCTGACATCTTTGTTTACCATGACTTCTTTTCCCTGTGAATAGTGTAAAACCACTAAAAGAACAATACTTACATCACATTTGTATTTACCCCTCCAAGGGTCCTATGTCAGGGTAAGTGCTCAATTAATGACAAATCAGTTGATCTGTCTTTTTTTTTTTTTTTTTTGTCTTATTCGTCTCCACACACTCTCTTTTCTAGTCATTTATCAAGTCTTGCCAGTTTTCCTCTGTGGGATTTTACATAACTGTCCCTTACTCTCTCTCAGACCCACCCTCTTCTACTTTAATCACAGTTACCATCTGATCATCCTAAGGCTACCGCAATTATCTGCTAATTGAACTCCCTCCCTCAAGACTCTTGGTAATGCAATTCATTGTATAAAACATTGCCTGATTAATCCTCTTCAAATGGCATTGTGTTCATGTCAGACCCTGCTTGAAAATTTGCACACATCTCTATAAAATTCTAATTCTTAAGTCCCAAATTGAAAATCCTCACGTTACTTGCTACTCCCTTTCATTCAAAATCTATTCACTGAGTGCCCAATACATGCAACTTATAAGTCTTGATGCTAGAGTTATATGCAGAAGAAATAAGACAAAACCTACCAACCCAGAGAAAATATACCAACAAAGTCTTGCTGCTTAAGCACAGATTTTATTTCCCCACTTCTAACACCAATGATTGGGCAATGCACACTCCTCCAAATTTTCTTCATAGAGCAACTCCAGTTCTGCCCTCTCATGATGCCTTCTATTGACAGAAGAAATGTTTATGTTTCACCCTCGTCTTTCTCTGGAGGGGAAGAAATTTCTTCTTCCCTGGAGTAAAAGGTTTTGAAGGTGTCATCCACTTCTTTTTTTCCAAAGCCTTTTACTCAATCTTCACCATGAGAGCAAAAGTGATTTACCTGATTAATTGGTGTATATATATAGAGAAAAAATGAACCTGTGTGGCTCAACCCTTTTATAGTTTTCTCTCTTGGAGAAGGCTGCTCCCCAGGTAGTCTCCTTCTTTTCTCCTTTGCAATAACTAGTCTGTCCCTGAATGGGAGAAAGATTTACATTTGTTGAGCTCTGACTGCTCCTGAGTAAGAATACTGAGTAAAGAGGATGGGGAATTCAGACTGTCGAAGGGAGTGTTAGCCTGCTTGTCAGCAGATCTAGTCTCCTAATAACAGCTTTACAACTAATAAAATTAATAATTTGATTTCTTTATGTCTGACACTTTTGTCTACCTCTCTATTGATTTGGTCATCTGCATAATATTGCTTATAACCATATTTTTATCTCTTAACTAACAGAATGTCCTGTATATTGTGTTTATATGTAACGGGAAGATAATTTAGTTTTAAACTTTGTGGCTTAAGTGCTATAGAAATTTGGAAAAGGGACACTAACAAGTTCCAAAGTATGTGGGGGTGCTTCCCAAATATAAGAAAATTGACTTAGGGGTTAAGTACATTTCAGATTTAAGTAAGCCATGAGTGGAAGGCAGACAGTTCATGGCAAGCAAGAGTAAAATATGATACAAAGTAAAAAGAAGCATGTTTTATGGGAGAAGTAAAGAGATAGAAAAGGGAAGGAAACTAATCTTTCTTGGAATTAATGGGGAATTAGTTTGCAATGTTACTCAAATTATAGGCTTAAAATTCAGCAGATTAATTTCAGATTACATGGCATAAAGACATAGTACCCATCAGAATTCCATGTGTTCCTGAACATTTCTTACCTCTTATGATGTTAGAGCCATCTCATTGCCCATAGTCAATGGACTGTGAATATAAGTGGTATATGCCACTTTTGGCCCAAAGCAGTTTAATGTTGTTATGTCTCTTCCATTTCTGTATTTCCCTCCTTTCATGACCAAGTGTTTAAAAAAAGAATCACAAAAAAAGGAGTTAAAGATCTATTTACTAGATCAAGGAAAAGTCTGGCTACCTGCAATGAATAATATATGATTGAGAAATAAACATTTGTTATGTGAAGCCACCGAGATTGCTTGAGATGATAATGTTGCCAGATCATAACAAATATAAATTGACTGGTCAGGGATTCAGAGTAATGATAAGCCAAATTCTATGTTATCCTGACCATTTACTGGCCATAAATTAGCATCAATGAGTAGCATCTTACTAAAGTAATAACTTTAGTACTGTTTGAATAACTTCTTTTCGGAGGGCTGAGAAAATGTGTGTTGTGCAAATATATTCTGCAACTGGACCTCACTAGGGGTGAGGCATTACCTAATTTATCTCTTGGGAAATATTTACCGAATACATGGTTGCGTTCTGTTGGTAGGAGGAAAAGAATAGTCTGTCAGAATGAATAGATTCAATAATCTCTCAGTACTTTAGATTATATGTGGTAGTTGGAGCAATGACACAAAAAATATACAGCAAGAAGTAAACACTAACAAGAAGATGCTAAATAAGACCTCAATTTGCATTTATCAGATACACCTCCGAAAAGGTGGGACTTCACTTGGTCTTTGAAAGACACTTGTCAGGATTTTTGAGGAAATGTAGGAAGAATGGAAAACAAAACAAAACAAAACAAGATTCAAAAATAGGTGAGAGTCATTTCAAGGAACTGTGAACAGAACACTTTGGATGGCTACAGAGGAACAGAAGGATCAATTACTTAAATGGGACTTTGAGACCAGAATTGGGAAATATTAGCAGTTTGAACTTTGTTGAGAAATATATAGAAATGTAAAAGATTTTAAAGCAAGGAATTACATATAAATTAGTCTGAATTCTTACTTAGAGACTCAAGAGATTCCTGTTTTGTTTTCCTGAGAAAGTGATTATAAAAATATGTTGTGTAGCTCAGCAAAATATTTAGGGGCTAAATGAAGAACCTCTGAGTCAGTCTCCAGGAACAAACTAGAATCTTGCTGCAGAAGAGTTCTGTGGAGAAACCACTAGTACCAAGCTGTAACATGGTTACCTTTCCTTTCTTGGACCAAGGAATCAACCTAATTGCTACCATTGTTTTTCATGCCTATGTGCCAGTTTTATCTCAGGAAAGGTCCCTCGTAATCACTGATGCCTCCAAGCCCAAGTGTCTCCAATACTCTCTTAAGTGAAATAAGCCTGGTATCTGAGCTCTACTTCTCTTACTTATGAGTCAAAATTTCATACCGGTGAGTGTGATTGGTGGATTCCAAGTCACAGGCCTGTGCCCTAGCTGCAGAGGATAATGGAAAAGCAATTTTCAGGCTTAAGAAAACTGCTACTAAGAGTCAGAAAAATCCTTTAACATAAGCAATATGTTCAAAAGGGCCCAAGGATAAATTTTATAGAGGTCCCCTACATATGTTCATAGCTGTACTTTATTAAAGTTAATCTTGTGAAGGTTAATGAACAACAAAGGGAAAAAAGACAGACAATGCGTATTACTTAAGAGACTATGGTAATATTTTCCTCCCCACCCCCCCAAAGCAACATGATCCTAAAAATATAGCCTGAGAGAATAAAATAGAGGATGCTAAATAAAGGCACAATTAAAACTTTAATTAATAAATCAGATACTACTATTGGAACTTGATATCATTACAGTTAGCCCTTGAATCTAAAGGAAAAGTCACTGTTTATGGTCTATTTGGAAGAACAGATTAGTCTAAAGAATTATTTAAGTAACACGATTTGTAGAATCTAGCTAAGACATTAGGGAACACAAGCAGGGGGAGTGAGAGAGGGAGAAGCAGGCTTCCCGCCAAGCAGGGAGCCCGATGTGGGACTCGATCCCAGGTCTCCGGGATCATGACCTGAGCTGTAGGCAGTCGCTTAACAAACTGAGCCACCCAGGTGCCCCAGAAAAATGGATTTTCTAAATGTACTTTTTCTTTTCTTTTCTTTTCTTTTTTTTTTTTTTTTTTTAAGATTCTATTTATTTATTTGACAGAGAGAAACACAGCTAGAGAGGGAGCACAAGCAGGGAGGGTGAGAGAAGGGAAGCAGGCTTCCTGCCGAGCAGGGAGCCTGATACAGGGCTTGATTCTAGGACTCTAGGGTCTTGACCTGAGCTGAAGTCAGATGCTTAATGACTGAGCTACCCAGGCACCCCTGCAAACTACTTCTTAGTGGAAAATGATCTATGTATTGTCCATGAGTAGGAGAGAAAACTCTAAGCTTCCTATTATTTTACATGTAAGTTTTGGCAAATATAATTGGTTTCTGAATCATAATGAGCCTGAAACAATAGCAAAGGAAACTACTTTTTCACTGACTGTTAGAGAAGTGACTCCTTAAGTCCAATATTGTCCTCAGTTTAAATGCACTAGTGACCTGTTTAATTATATAAGACGCAATTTTTATAGTCATTTATCTTTGGTTATCGAAGAACAGAGAAACGGAGAAGGAAAAATACATTCTTTAAAACAGCTGTTCTCTAGTAATTTGGGGATATTTATGCCACTAATTCTAGGGAGTAGTACATAGATGTAAACAGTTAATAGTTGCTTTAAAGATCTGTCATTGTAAAAATTAGGGCGGTGATATATTGTATTAAAAGCGAAAAAAACGACTAGATGCTTTGTGTTTCTGAAAAGAAAATAACTAATTATGTATATAAAGTCTTCTGAGATAAAATTCTTTGAGACATATGGGTTTAAAGAAGAGGTGGCTGACAGATAACTCTTCTCACAAACCTAAGCTTAATAAATAAGCTCAGTAAAAGACCCATAAGAATAGAAAGCTTAATTTGTGGAGCTAATGTATGTCCTAAATTGGTCAGGTTAGCTTAATTGAAATGGTGACCATGAAAGCTTTCTGCTTGTTTTAACAGACTCCAAGTGTTAATAGAATGGAATTTGCAAAGTAAAAACTTTCACAGGGGGTTTGTAAAGTCACTGAAAGTTAATAATTAATTGGGCTGTACTCTCTCTAGAATTAGTATCCATATCAATATTAGATTTTGGGGCAAGAAAAGTGGGAAGACTTGGTTTCTATTAAGGAATAAATTGGTTTCTAAAATGATAAATTCAGGTACACAGTAACTCAACACTGGTTTTTGCAAAATACCTGGGTATTTGACTAATTATTATTCATTTGCCATGTTTTCCAACAGAGTAGGTCTCTAGTAGTAAAGTATGTGCTCAGGACAGCATTGTATCTTCTGCTGATCACTAAGAATACTTTTTATTGGCAACAATATCATACAGTTATTCTTTTTGTTGAAACCAAGGTCAAATATTTACTGAGCCCAATCTAGATTCAGGGCATACACCCAGGAAGGTGCACAGCTATAATTCCACTGAGATGCATAGGAGGAATTATCCTTTAAAGATGACCATATTGCTTTTGCAATATTTACCATACTGCTTTCACAGTATGGTGACTATATTACAGCATAATATAGCAGTACAGATTACTATATGGCTTTTCGTAAATTGCATGTCATGAGATTTCTGTACCCAGGCATACCTTTCTTAGCTTCTGAGGGAGAATCTCATACAAAGACTGAGATTTTACTTTTGCTGACAGTTCCTCTTTCAAATATTTGGGCCAGTCTGGTTGTGGTTCTCATTTACACACAGCTGTTTTCATTTCCCAGTTGATGTCAGTGACCCTTAGAATCTCTGTTTAATTAGTCTGAACATTTGGCCTCTGTGGTAGACAGAATGATGTCACATACCACCCCTCCCTTCTTCAGCTCTACCCTCACTTCAAAAATGTCCACATCCTAATCCCTGGAAGCTGTGAATATGTATCCTTGTATGGCAAAAGAGAATTTTGCAGAATTGATTAAAGACTTTGAGATGGGGAAATTATCCTGGATTATTAGGGGAAGCCCAATGTATTAATTCATATGGCCTTTTATAAGAGGGTGGCAAGATGGTAATAGTCATAAAAAGGAGATGTGAAGATGGAAATAGACATTGGAGTGATGGCTTTGAAGGGGACATGAGCCAAAATTAATGAGAGCCTCTAGAGGCTGGGAAAGGCAAATCAATGTGTCCTTCCCTAGAGTCTCCTGGAGGCATACAACCCTGTGGACTATTTTAGACTTGGGACCTTCAGAAAAGTAAGAGGAAAAAAATTTTAAGCCACTAAATTTTTACAACAGCAATGGGAAAGTAATATAGCCTCTTATAGCAGATGAAGGAATTACAAATATCTAAATCTTTATTTAGATTTTTGAGATAAATGTTATATATAATGAAATCACAGATATTAAGTGTATAGTTTGATAATTTTTTGACAATTTTGGACTCATGCAATCACCACGCAAATTAAAATTTGGATTATTTCCATTTCTCCAGAAGGTTACACCTTATCCTTTCTGATCAGAAATCAGTGCCCCCTCCCCCACTGCCTCCCAGACAGCTATTTGTACTGTTTAATACCTACCCACCTAGGTTCATTATGACCATTCTCAGATTCTACATAGATGGAATCATATAGGATATACCCATTTATGTCTGATTTTTCATTCAACATAGTTGTAAGATTTCTTGCACTCTTCTGAATATTAATATTCCATTTTATCTTCTCTATTAACTTTTTAGCTATCCTTCTATTTTTTAGTGGTTTCTCTAGAGATAATATGTATCTAGGCCTATTTATGTATTTATATATTTGTCTATTTTAAATAAATTTTAATACCATATCAATAATGTAAGATTCTTAGAAGCCTAGTCCCATTCATGTTTCTTAATTTTCACATTACTATCATATAGTTTACATCTGTAACTTATAAATCTTATGATGCATAACTAGCGGTTTCTAAGAGAGTGCCTGGGTGGCTCAGTTGGTTCAGTGACTGACTGCCTTTGGTTCAGGTCATGATCCCAGAGACCCAGGATCAAGCCCCTCTCGGGCTCCCTGCTGGGAGGGGGGAATCTGCTTCTCCCTCTCTCACTCCCCTCTTTCTCTTGTGTTCCTTCTCTCTGTGTCAAATAACTAACTAAATAAATAATCTTATAAACCATCTAAGAGATGGTATCATGAAATTATTTTAATATTTCTTGTGATTTGAGACAAATTTGTTTTTACCTTTGTCTGCAAATATCTTTACTATGCCTTTGTTTTTGAATGACAATTTCAATGTGACAGTTTTAAAACACTTCTTCAGTACTTTACAAAATTTTTCAGTACTTTAAAAATGTAATTTTTATTGTCCTCTGGCCTCTATTGTTTTTATGAGAAGTCATCCATCAACCTTACTGTTCTAAATATAATGCCACTTTTTTTCCGTTTGTTTTCTATGTTTTTTTTCTTTTTCTCTTTATCATTACATATTTTTAGTAGTTTGACTCTAATATTCCTCAGTAATGTTTCCTTTACATTTATTTTAATTGGCGGCTCCTAAACCACCTCAATCTGTGGGTTGATATCTTCCATCAGATTTCGAATATTTTCCACCAGTATTGGGGTTTTGCCCTATTGTCTCCTTTTACCCTTAATATTTCAATGATACTTTTGTTAGAACCTCATATCGTGCCACAAATCTCAGAACTTCTGTTCTCTTTGTACTTGTAACTATTTCTTCTCTTTGATGTGGTTTGATAATTTCTATTGTCTTATATCTAGTTCACTCATGCTTTCTTCTGCAGTGTTTTAGTGTTCTGTTAAACTACAAAGTAAATTACTCATTTCTGATATTATGTGTTTCAAGTATGGGGATTCTTTTCAGTTTTCCCTTGCTGAAATTCTCTACATGTTTGCACATTTTTTTGTCTTTTAATGTTTGTGTCTTTGTTTATCTTGAGATAAACAAGATCTTTATGTTTATCTCTATCTCTATGTCTCTTAGCACAGGATGTTGTTGCTAATCCTATTTGTTTGCCACTATGAACTCATATTTTCCAATCTATTGGAGAAAAAAAAAAAGAAAGGAAAAGAAATGTGCCTTCCTGAATGGAGAAAGAGCCCTGGATCAAGAACATCACAAATGTACCTCTGAAATCATTTATGTCTTCCTGACTAGTCTGTCTCCAGAACTGGTAAATCCAGCAGTGAAATTTTTCTAACACATGAAAAATTGTGTCCTGTTAAGCTTTAGTTGTAGCTGGAGTTTAAAACCAAAGTTGCCAGCTTTCTGTGTTTTTGTAATTCTGTGCGTGTGAACATAATGTCACTTCCCCTCTTTCTAAAGAAGTTAGAGCTTAACAGCAGTCTATTTTTGAGCAGAGTGTGCTCTCTCTCTCTCTCTCTCTCTCTCTCTCTATCTCTCAATGTTGAGGATTAATTTGTCATAAAGATCCATCAATTCTGCAAACTATAGGCATATCTACTGAAACAGATCAGCAAAGGGGGAAAATATGGAAAACACTTCTAGTGACTCACATTGAATATCAATGAGTGGATGTGAGTAGCTAGTGATAGAAAGTCTTTTACTATGACACATCCTGTTAATGACACACCAAATGCCTATTTCCCTCTTTTCCTTATTAACAGAACTGCAATTTAATAATGAGTAGAAACATGGCTAGGTTACAATTTATATTTTTTAGATTCCTTTGTAGCCAGAGTTGGTTACCTGATATACTTTGGGCCCATTTGGTTTATTTATATCTCTATACTTTTTATATTTTCCAAATCCTTCTGCTCATCACCTTTTTTCTTTTCCTAATTTTGTCACCACCATTCTTCCTTTAGTTAACCAAAAAGGAAAAGCTATTTGCTGAATTTGAAGTAGCCATCTTGAGATCGCAGCTGAAGAGAAGAGAAAATCACAGTAGTCTTTTTATAATCTTGAACTGATTAGTCTAGGAAATCCTTACTTCTACCTTTTTTGTTTAACAAGGAAAATAAAATCTTTCTTTATTACTAGGAGCTGAATACTCATCTTAAGTAATATATTTGTCCAAAGACACTTAAAAGCTTATAAACATATTGGAACTAAAGCCACAGAAGACTAATAACACATGAAATAGGTCATATTGAGTTTAAATTGAAAAGTACTAGTATTAATTGGTACAGAGATGAATAAAGTTCAAGTCATGGAGGAAAAACTCATACAGAAATAAAACTGTAGCCAAATAATAATAAAAATTAAAAAAAAAAAAGAGAAAGTTCATCTGCAAAAAAAAAACCAAACCAAAACAAAACAAAAAACAAAACAACAAAGAAAAAAAACTGTAACCAAGCATTGAAGTTCAAAAAAAAGTAAAACATGTAAGTGGGAAGAAAAAAAAAGATAGTAGGAAGTACCAGAAAAAACAGCATGAGAAGGTATATGGGAAATGGTATTTGTCATTGGATATTATGTTTTTATGACATAGCCTTGTAATTTTTCCTGTTGAATATTTATTTTTCCTTAGTACTTGAGTGCAGGCAATATGCTATATTCATCTGTGCTTTCTGAGTCCTAGTAATGTGCCTGACACATAGATAGTAATCAATTTTTGTTGAAGAAGTGAATGAATTTATGTATTTAGAGTAGTGGTAAGAGAGGAAAATGGTACTCAGTACCAGAGGAAATGGTAACTTGGTATAGAGTTGCAGAGATCTTTCACTTTCTTTCTTTTTTTTTTTTTTTTAAAGATTTTATTTATTTATTTGACAGCGAGAAACACAGTGAGAGCAGGAACATAAGCAAGGGGATTGAGAGAGGAAGAGGCAGGCTTCCCGTAGAGCAGGGAGCCTGACGTGGGGCTCGATCCAGGGTCCCCGGGATCATGACCTGAGCCGAAGGCAGTCGCTTACCCAACTGAGCCACCCGGGCGCCCCGAGTTCTTTCACTTTCAATGATTATCATCTAAAGGCAAGAATTTATTTTACTTTATTTTTTTTGAGCTGGAACTTGAAAAAAAGTAGGAATTATATTTTAGGAAAATAAATTACCACTGGTTTAATAATACATCAAATAGAAGGAAATGGATCTCCAGTTAGGAAACACATGTAAAATACCAAGAATGAGATTACTATGCCCTGTGTTATTATAATGAAATAAAGAATGTAAACAAGGAAGCACATAAAAATAATGAAGGATCAATGTACAACACAGTGACTACAGCTAACACTGTTGTATAAAATACAGAAAAGTTATTAAGAGAGTAAATTCTAAGAGTTCTTGTAACAAGGGGCATTTATTTTTCCCCTTCTATCTTTTCTTCTTTTTTTTTTCTTTTTACTTTAACTTTTTACTTTCAGTTAACTAACTTTAAGACAGTGGTTAGCTAAACCTGTTGGGGCCTTCATTTCATAATATCTATAAATTAAACCTTCATACTATAGACCTTAGACATAGATAGTGAGGTATGATGCATATCAATTATTTATCAATAAAACTGTAAAAATAAAACTGACAATTAAAACTAAAAATAAGTATCTGCAAGACAAGTATACATATGGAGAGGAATAAAAGATTTTTCTCAATATTAAAATTAAGGAACCTAGGTGAATAGTAGCATCCTTTGTGGAAGACATGAGTTTGGTTTCAAGCTGAAAGATGTTTGATTTGTATATGCTGAGTTTGAGGGGTTAGAGCCAGGGATGTTCACATAAAAGTGATGAGGAGGTGTAGAGATGTAAAAGTGAGACTTTGAGAAAGAAAAACTTAGTGGCATGATTTTTAGACAAAGATGTTAAGCTACTAATGAATTATCAGAAAAGAACTGATCAGAAACAGATTTATGGTCTGATTCTGCAACAGATGAATAACCTCTCATGAGATGTTAGTGAAGGAGAGTCTGATAGTGATTAAGAAGGAATTGACAGACGTCTAAAGGGAATCAGAACTGAAGAGCTTCTGGGGACGGTAGTGATTAAGATAAAAAATGCCTTAGAAAAATAAAAGGAAATTAGATGGTGTTCAGTAATAATAAAGGAAATTCAATAATAAAAGATAATTTTATGTGATTGTAGAAATTTCAGTAATGGTATGAAAGAAGAATTTAGATTTCATTGTGTTAAAGAGTGAGTGGTTCATGAGGAAATGGAAGCGGTGCACATGGGTTATTCTTTGATGACTGGGGTGGTCAAAAAAAGAATGGTATGAGATGATATCTTAAAGGCACGTTTGTGTTGAGAATTGTGAAGGGCTCGAGAATTTACTCTATTTGCAAGCAAATAATGTAACTTGTCACAGTTTCATAGATGCTGGCAGAAGGTATAGACTCCTGGGTCAGAGACAAAACCATTATTACTCATAGCAGTAGTGTTATCAGCAGAGTATCATGCGCAAGGTTCCTGAGCTACAGTTCTCACAGCCAGCCAGGCGAGGTGCCAGGGAGATGCCCACACGTAGAGTGGGTTTAAATACGGAAAAAGAACTCAGAGTTTAGGGAACTTATTTATAATGGTCCATAAGCTTGTTTGTCCTTTGTCATGAAGGAGACATTACTGTTATTACACTACACAGTAAAGAAAATTTCTCTTTGCTCCAGAGGGAGACCCTATCTCTTTCTTCCAAAAAGCTATTTGCTATACAAACATCATTGAAAAGATAGGCCAGAACAAAGTCAATCAATGCCTTGGCTTGCAAGACATGAAGAAATGCAAGATGTCCATTAAGAATTGTCTCCCTATAATTAGGCTGGAAAATAAAACTAAAGTTTTATGTGAAAAACTGTAGAATGTTTGCTACAGAAAGACAAAATCTCTAGCGAAAATATTTATTAATAATAGAGGAGAAATAACAAAATACTTGAGGAAATGCATCGCAGTATAGTCAAACAAAAAGATAGTGAAGCGGCATTGCCAGAAATGGGTAGTTTTAGAGATATTTTACTCTAGGAAGAAAAGAGATTTTGCAGAGTCATGTCAATATTTTAAAAAATAATAGGACTGAAGCAGTTATCTATGAATAGATGTGGAAAAAAGGTAAAGGTTTCAATGAGAACATGTGATACCTCCAAATTATTTGATTAACTATGAGACAAACAAAAAATTTGAGTAGTGAGCATCATGTGAACCCAACTGCAAGAAATTATCTTTATACTGTTGTTGAATTTAAGATTTTATTTATTTATTTGACAGAGAGAGAGAGAGCACAAGTAGGGTAAGCAGCAGTAGGGGCAGAAGGAGAAGAAGGCTCCCTGCTGAGAGCAAGGAGCCCGCTGCCCTGGGGGTTGATCCCAGGACCCTGGGATCATGACCTGAGCCAAGGCAGGGGCTTAACAGACTGAGCCACTCAGGTGCCCCACTATTGTTGAATTTAAACATAACAATGCTTGTTACTTTCTTGAGTCTCAGACAGGTTTCTAAGTAAACATAAATTTCATCAGTACTTCCAATATTAACTTGAAATGGAGAGCTACATGATTAAATGTGCTTAGCTATTGAATCAGACACAGACACAAAATAGAAGATAACACAATTCAAACTCAGGGACACCTCAAAACAGAATTTTACTATTAGCATCTTTACATTTTGACAATCATATATGTTTAGATTTATTTATAGCAATATAGGTTAAATTAGTTGAAGCCAAGCTTTTGCACCCTGGGCACTCGCTGAGTAGGTAGGTAGCTGTGTGGTTGCCGGAATTGAAGCATCTTTAATTCATATATTACTTATTCTTTTACTTACAAATTCAAGCAAAGGGGAATAATTTGGAAACCACTTAATCATGTTGCATGTAAACCTAAGGGCAGATTTACCAAGCAGTTGAAGTTAAACTTCCCAACTAATTGTTGACACATTCAGTTATGAGATGAGCTTTAACATTTGTGTGCTTCTCTCTCGAATGTAAGTTAGGGATTGTTAATGTCCCATTTCCATTTGTTCTTGGTATCTTAACCAGTCAGTGGATCCACAGATTACGATGACAGAAACCTATAAAAGCCAATAAAGCTTCGTCCAGACAATAGCTCCTATATCCCTTTTCTCCATGTACCCTCTGTGTGGGCTCCCAGTCTACCAACCTAGAAGCAGTGTTCTCAAATGCCAGACCCTATCTCCTTGCCCTAAGTTTCCTATCATAGTGTCAAGACCCCAGGTTTTGTCATCAACACTTTCTCTGCCCCACACCTCTTCCATTCCCATGACTTCTCTCATTTTTCTACAATTCAAGAACTCTCAGCATTTCCAGTGTGTGTTCCATGATAACTTCTCTACTGATTATTGTACCCCTCAATTCTTTTCCTCTGTATCACATGTTTAGATCCATTTTCTAAAATCTCTAAGCTTGAAATCCTAGAGTAAGTGATCATGCATGTCTTGTGCATTTATGACAAAACATTGCAGCCCAGTTTAAAAAAATTTTAATCTATTCAATAATTCTTTGAAGGCTCTGTTGCTTTTGCTACAATTTCTCAAAAATACATTTTCTCTTTGCAGCATACCCATCATATTCTATACATTTCAATCTTCATATGTTTCCTTGTTTGTATATTTCTATATTTTTGTGAAGAATTTCTGAATCAATCGATCTCTCCCTCTCTCCTTTTCTCTCTGTTTGGCCCTACCGATCGTTGCTGATCTGATGGTCTACTATTTAGCTGTGTATCCACATCACCTATCTTGAAGATTCCACATTCACTTACCTACTGTTTCTTCAATTCTTTCCTATTTGTTATCTTTCTGCCTGAATTTACTCAGGATGATAGTAATTACTAATTCTTCCTCGAAATATATTCTGAAATTGGAGGAAAGTGCCTAGCTCCTAGCAAACAAAAACCCCTTGAATAATGTAAGCGCTCTTTGTGTTGCTCATTTGTTTTGTGACTTGATTTAGACTCTCCAGCAACCATACACAATTACAATTTACATAAAAGATATTGGACAGTCTCTCTATGGATTTACTAAACACATGCCTTGGCCCAGGGGTGATATTATTTAAAGGGAAAAAAAAAAAAAAAACTTTAGCAGCCAGTACAACAGAGGAACTGGCTAATCCAGGAAAAAATGCAGCTAAACCCTAGAGCTGAGTCCTGCAGGCTTCCCGCCATGATACTCGCTAATTCTTCAGTTGTAGTTTTGCTGGCAATTAGGAACAGAAGGACCTCAATATCCAAATGAGGGATTGCTGCCAGTTTGATATTGTAACTGTTAAGGCCATGACAATGAATTCTTGTCTCCCCCACCCCCATCCCCCAAATCTTAATCCTGCCTTTAACAGCTTGCTGCTTATTACTTCCCAGGAAAAATCTCAAACATCTTAACTACCCTAAGGGCAAAAACTCACTTGGACCTTGTGTTAATATTTAAATATGAAGTCACACCCCTGACCCTCTAAATCAGAATCCCTGGAGGAGGAGCCTGAGTAGTTAAAGCTTTCACAATCCCTGTTGGTGACACTTAATCCTTACAAAGTACATGAAACAGTGGTTTACTTGATGTGATCCTAACAACTTCATGATTTGGGCAGTACAAACTTTAGGAAGTCTATTTTCAGAAGAGAAGCTGAACCACATCAGGGTTTCATAACTTAATATTAGGAACCAAGCCTTCTGTTTATAACTTAATAGTCAGGATAATAAGATTGGATTATTTCCTTGCACTAATAAGTTTTTAAAAATGGTAGTGTTTCTCTTGAAATTTTGTCTTTGTATGTTAATTTTTTTCTCTATGTCATTTTTTATTTTATTTTAGAAGATTACCTATTGAAATACCACCTAGTATTATTTCTATTTGCTTCTTAAAATCAAATAAAATATTAGCCTCATTAGCAAAATAATAGGAGCAAAATTTTTATCATAAAATGTTATCAAAACAATAAAAGTTTTTTGTAAGTGACAATTAATACAAAATAGAGGAAATTTAAGTTCCCTAAAATGCACATCGAAGTCAAAGTATAATGGAAATAATTTTGGAAATTATTCAACCATCTCTTTGCATAACCTGTTTCTCCTAACAAAGTACTTGTTTTATTGGTTTGCCTTTTGGAAATGATTGCGAAGAAGTTTCTGTCTCCTTTTTCTGCTCAGCGGGAAGCCTGCTTCTCCCTCTCTCACTCTCCCTGCTTGTGTTCTCTCTTTCTCTGTGTTTCATTTTGTCAAATAAATAAAAATCTTAATTCAAAAAAAAGAAAAACATTAATTGACAAAGAATGAATGAGTGAAACTAGGCAAAATAATACATGGGATGAAGATTGCAGTATGTATTCATTGAAAAACCTGAAGATGGCCTGAAGAATTCAATCCAAGTGGCTCTGCCAATTAAAAAAAAGAGAGAGAGAGAGATTTCCAGGACCATCAATAATCAACCAGAAGACAGGAATTGCACTGGATTCAGGTGAACTTCCCGATGGAAAATGTCCTTGTTTTGGTATTGACTAGACCTTCTGTAGAACTGGGTATGTGTATGTGATTGTCAGGTCTAAATCCCAGGAAATTAGGAATCTATTATTAGGGTTCATGGATGATTTTGTCTCAATAAGGGGATTTGGAATTTAAAATTAGGCCATATAAAATAAGGTTGTTTCTGAGGATCTCATTTTTGGCTCTGATGTAAAAGGTGTTTGAGTGACTAAACAGATGGAGAAAGTTGCCAAAAGTTTTAGAGATTGTTGGGAAATATATGTAGTGCTAGAATGATCGAGAATTTTTACTTATTTGGGGTTTTTTGTGGCTATTCAATACAGTTTTCCTTAAAATGAACCACATGTTGGAATTACTGTAGTGCTTATCATAAAGCCATATTCCTGAGCTTCTTTGAAAACGGTTAACCGACAAATATGTCTGTATTTATTGATAAACATTCCAGATAGATCACAGTGAATCAGGTGCTTTCCTACAGAAGAATGTTCTAAAAATTTATAAACAGATCTCAGAGATTCTGTAAACATGCAACTTTATCATGTGATGTGACAAATACTGAAATAATTCCTCCTCAAAAGACAGGACTGCTATAAAACCTGAACCTTCATTTTGTAAGATTTATTTTTTTAGATTAAACAAAACCAATTTATATACCCTTTCCACTAAGCCTTATGTTAAGGGTAATATCAATAATTTTGATAAAAATAATTTCGATCCCTTTGCTAAAATCTTTCATCAAAACTCTTTTCCCACAGGTACCACAGGGCAAAGCACCAAGAGAATGAATTCTGTGATGGTTAAGAAAGAACACAGTTACACATTTCTACCATATTACACTTGTGTTCTGTCCTCTATTGTAATCAGCCTGTGTACATGTATGATTATACCTAGTGACTAATAAATTCTTGAAGGGCAGAGACTGTATTATTGATCTTTCTATCTCCAGGGACCCAGGGCTTGCTATACTGCTTGACACAGGATAATTTATTGTCTGAGTAATAATACTGTTATAAAAGAATTAAGGCAAAGACATGGGTTAATTTTGGGGGAAGGCTGTATTTCTTGGAGACTAAGGTATTTTATCTCAAAGGAGAAAGAAATCCAAGGTAGTATGAAAACAGAAGAGAGGAGAGAATGCATTTAGGTGGTTTTTGTTTTTTGTTTTTTAATTCTCCCCAAAGTCAGAACTTCATTCAAAAGTATGTTTTTGCCTCTGGACCTCATTATTTTAAATAAATACATAAAATGTGGGTGTATAGGTATGTGTATGTTCTTGATAACTGCATGATTTTCCTCTATATTAAACTTATGGATTGCTTAAGCAGTGATAGCTTTTTAAAACATGCATGTATTTCATTTTTTAAACAAATTATGCATTTATGTATAAGCCATTAACAATTTATTATTATTTGTAAAGCACTAAAGTAAATCTAGACAATTTGAAACTAAATAGGTTACTACTTAGAAGGTCACACAGTATCTTTGATTAAAAATTGAGTAGGAAGCATCAAATGGGTTTGTAGTCTAAGATCAATTATTACTTATAAAAGTCTATATTGGTGAAGAATTTTTTGGCCATGACCATATTAGTTGTCTAACTGAACTCACAGGCTAATTATGAAGTTGGAAAGCAACATTGTACATTAAAACATTTTGTATAAATTAAAACATATATATGTGTGTATATATGTGTGTGTGATAATTGGTGTCAAATATTAAAATTATATTCATAGACTTCCTTTGGGCTCTTAAGAAAAGTCCTTGAGCAGCATCAGCATCTGACATTCAGGCTTTTTATCCATCTCTTCTCTAGGTTCTGTTGTCTGAGCTAGTGGCCAGAACAAGTGATATAAGATCCAAACAATAAAAGGATCAGACACTGAACTTTAAGGTTTGTTAAGCATATCCTCTTACAGTTACTTGCAATTGGCTTTGTCCCAATCCTGTTTTTAAACCTCTGAAAAATTGCTGTTGCCCTTTTGATTAAGTTTAAATCATTTTTTGAAAAGACTTAATTTATTTATTTGACAGAGAGAGATCACAAGCCGGCAGAGAGGCGGGAAGAGAGAGAGGAGGAAGCAGGCTCCCTGCTGAGCAGAGATTCCTGAATAAGGGCCTTGATTCCAGGACCTGAGATCATGACCTGAGGCGAAGGCAGAGTCTTTAACCCACTGAGCCACCCAGGCACCCTAAGTTCAAATCATTTAATTTGTAAATAGGATGGAGAGAACAAGATCTGAATGCTTTCGAATTTAAATGTTTTTGTAAAATCCTGAAAGTCTAATTCTGATCACTGAAGTGTATCCTTTCTCTGCTTCGGTTGTTGTAGTAAGACCATGACTGCTCTTACTAAAATTTTCACATATTTATTGATTATTGTCTTACACTGAAAAATGACGTTCCTAAAGGACAATAGGAAGCCTATGCTCTAATTCCCAGAATCTGTAAATGTTACATTGCAAAAGGGACTGTGCAGATGGATTAATTTAAAATCTTGAGAGGAAAGATTATGCTTGATTATCCAGGTAGGGCCAATCTAATCACAAGGTCCTCATAAGAAAGAGGTCGGAAAGTCAGGGTTAGAGGAGGAGATCTCTGACTTTTTAAGACTTCAGTTTTTATAGATTCTTATGTAAATGATAGCATATATTTTTTTTCTATGTCTGACTCATCTCACTTAGCATAATGCCCTCAAGTTCCATTCATGTTGTTGCAAATGGCAGGATTTCCTAATTTCTCATGGCTAATAATATTCCATAGTGGGTGTGTGTCTGTGTATATGGGAATTATCTATCTATCTATCTATCTATCTATCTATCTATCTATCTATCTATTTATCATCTATCAATCTATCATCTATCTATCATCTATCTATAGATATGGATACAGACACACACATATTGTGAATAATCCTACAATGAACACAGTTGTGTAGATATGAAGATCTTGATTTCAATTCTTCTACATATATACCCAGGATTAGGACTGTTGCTAATACTATAGTGGTATTCCTATTGCAATATATAAAAATAGCAAACCAGCATATGGTTAATTTTAAGTTTACACAATGTCATCTCAAAAACAAAAAGCAAAGATTGGAATGATTCAGTTTCTCACGGGAGGGTCTGGTCACAAACCCAGGGATGTGAGCAGTCTCTAAAAGCTGAAAAAGGGGGTGCCTGGGTGGCTCAATCGTTAAATGTCTGCTTTTGGCTCAGGTCATGATCCCAGAGTCTGGTATCGAGCCCCACATTGGGCTCCCTGCTCGGCAGGAAGCCTACTTCTCCCTCTCTCACTCTCCCTGCTTGTGTTCCCTCTCCAGCTGTGTTTCTCTCTGTCAAATAAACAAAATTAAAAAATAAAATAAATAAAAAATAATAAATAAATAAATAAATGAAAGCTGAAAAAGGTAAGGGAATGGATTCTCTTCTAGAGCCTTCAGAAGTAATGTAGCCTGGTTAACGCCTTGATTTTAGGGCCTCTGACTTCCAGAACTATAAAATAATGAATTTGTGTCACTTCAAGCTACCATATTTGTGGTCACATGTTACAGCGACAATAGAAAACTAATACGGTCATCAAATACAACCATAATTTAATTTCCATTGAAAAAGCAAAAGTGGAGCGCTTGGGTGGCTCAGTCATTAAGTGTCTGCCTTCTGCTCAGGTCATGATCTCTGAGTCCTAGGATTGAGCCCCGTATCAGGCTCCCTGCTGGGCGGGAAGCCTGTTTCTCCTTCTCTCATTCCACCTGCTTATGTTCCCTCTCTAGTTGTGTTTCTCTCTGTCAAATAAATAAAATCTTAAAAAAAAAAAAAGAAAGAAAAAGAAAAAGTAAGAGATGACTAAGAGTTTAGTCTATGGAGTCAGAATGCCTGTATTTAAATCCCCTTTCCACCACTTACTAGATGTTTTACTTTGACAAGAGTCTGTCTGTTTGCACACAAGGGATAATACATTTAAGTAAATTTAAAGCTATTGCGTGACTCACTCTAAGTTTTCATAAGCTCTAAATCATCATTAATCATTTTATTATTGTCATTATTGAAGTTATGGTTATCATTTATTTATTGTTTAAATGAAAATCCCTGTATTTTTGCTCTAGAGTGGCTATTTAATGGAGAGGGTATCTAAATGTATTTTATCAAGTCTCTAATTTGGGGAGCTTACAATCATGAGAGGTTGAAATTACTGCAGTACAGGATAGAAAATTGGAAATGTCATAGATGTGTTTCTTTCTTTCCACCACCCTGCTTCTGAATCTAGCAAGTTTGATAGGTGATATATTGTATTATCTGTCCTTGACTATGGACATATCTCAATTATAGTGAAATTTCCTCCCAATTATATAGGTAAAATTCCTTTTATTTATAAAAATAAATAAGTTATTTTGAGGGCAATAAAAGGCATTTGATTCTGGTATGTGTTGGATTGCTGTCCATAAATTCTTCCCACTGTATGGTAAGTTACAATCTCTAATTACTGCATAGCTCGTCCACCATCACACAAAATTCTCAGATATGGAATCATTTCAGTTCTAGTGCTTAGTTAAAAACAAAAACAAAACAACCAAAAACAGTAATAAAAATTATGTTTTATACCTGGTGGAAAATTGCCTCTTCTGCTGATAGCTCTCATTTTTTTTTTTTTTTTTTTTTTTTAGAATTACAGAATGACAGCCCAGGACTATAGATACAGCATCAAGCAAAAAAGAATAATAACAATCTGAGTCTATGTAGCAATTTTCCTCTAAAATCAAACTTCACAATGCTGTGATGGATTAAACAGGTACCATTTTCAGATGTCATCTATAAGAGAAGGAACATTCAATGTTGTATGATCCATAATAAAAAAAAAGTAAAAGATAAACACTATTCCCATCTTAAAAATTTTTTTACAAATTTTTTTGTTGTTTTGTTTTGATTTGCTTTGCATGCAGTGTTGCATTTCTTATGGACCAAAAAAGCCTTCAAAATAAGACTCAACTTGTATATATGTGACTGAACAACTAATTATAGGTACCTTCCCCTGAAAGATGTTGGACTATGGACATGCCAGCCATTCTTATGTTGATCCCCATTAGCTGGCACTCGACAATTTAGGAAGGTCACTTAAACAGCATATTACCTGATTTAGCTTAGTTTGCTTTATCTCTCTATAGACACTGCCTGAAAAAAAATCTATGGTTAAAAACTATGATTTTGTTTGACATTAATAGAAGAACATGAATAGAAGAACAAAATGAGCCATTAAGATCACTATATAAAAGGGAAAGACTCAAGGGAATTCTAGATATTTCAACTTGTGTTCTTGGCTATGTAAAATTTAAAGACAAATGTTCACATAAAACCTGTATACTTATCTTTCCTACAAATACTCTCAACTTATACATGAATGTATGTTGTTGCATCTATTTAAAAGATAACATTGGGTTCCTGGGTGGCTCAGAGGGTTAAGCCTCTGCCTTCAGCTCAGGTCATGATCTCAGCGTACTGGGATCGAGTCCCACATCAGGCTCTCTGCTCAGTGGGGAGCCTGCTTCCGCCTTTTTCTCTGCCTGCCTCTCTGCTTATTTGTGATCTCTCTCTCCGTCAAATAAATAAAATCTTTAAAAACAATAAATAAAAAATAAAAAAACCAAAAGATACAATTGTCACTATAATGCATAATATTTAATTAAAGGTTTTGATATTTGTTAAATATCATTTGAATAATTCAGACCCAAAATCTATTTTAAAAAGTCAATATTGGCAAAAGGTTATATTTTCATAAAAGCACAGTCTGTGACCAAGTTACCTATTTTAAGGAACTTAATGCACTGTAAACTTCACTGAACTTCTAGATCTTGGTGATGATTTTTGAGACAATATTAAATTCATCCTTATAATATATTCTACTTTTTTTTTCCCAGGTAAATGCAGGAGGCTAAATGCCTTGGCCAAAAATTAGAACATTCTTTATGAGGAATCATAGGGCACCATGCTATATACCAATTTTAGGTTGAATATGGTGTGTTTTTCCCAGACATATGCATTTGGGGAGCAGATCTTGACAGCTCAGTGTTATACTTTGACAAATAATGGATAAAACATTGCCCTCTAACCTTACAGTACTGTTTTTTTTAAAGATTTTTTATTTATTTGACAGACAGAAACACAGCCAGAGAGGGAACACAAGCAGGGGGAGTGAGAGAGGGAGAAGCAGACTTCCCACTGAGCAGGGACCCCGATGTGGGACTCGATCCCCGGTCTCTGGGATCATGACCTGAGCCGAAGGCAGTTGCTTAACCAACTGAGCCACCCAGGTGCCCCAACCTTACAGTACTTTTAAGTTAAAATGATACATACATATGCTAGAATACTGCAAGTCACAGAAACTGTCTATAAAATCTAAAAGAAGAGAAATATTTAAAAAGGATTTGGTATTATTGAGGGCAGGGACTGAGTGGAGCACTGGGGTTAGACACACACTGACTCATGGAACACACATCAAAAATGAGTGATGCATTGTATGGTGACTGACATACCACAGTAAAAAATTAAAATAATTAAAAAATAGAACAAAAAGGATTTTGGAGGCATGCAACATGGATTTTAAGGTGGGAGATTTGGGCTTGAAACTGGACAACAAGTTCTGGATGGCAATTGCATTTGTTTTATAGCAGAAGGCATGAAGTCTGATGGCATCTTCTAGAATGAAAGGAAATTGAGTGTTTATATCCTTTTGTGGCATGCTCAAGTTTCTGAGTCTATTGAGCTTGTTTGAATCAAGAGCTCAAATCTTGCTAAGGGCAGAACAGTGTACATAATTAAGAGGCTCACTATACTAAATAGATGAGAAAGAGGAAATCTGAATGTGATTAGGAGGAAGGAATGGCTGCTAACAAATCATCTTCCTCCCCCAAATCCAACTGCATACCATAGGTATAATCCCATATTTTGACAGTTTTTAAAATTTTATAGCTAAGAATTAGGAAACTCAAATATTTCTTCCATTTTTTATTAAAGCCTCATTGGTGGGGTATGGGTAAAAGGTGCATTTTTTAAGAAATAAATTTATCTGAAAACATACAATTTTAAAGAGCTCTCTTTAGGCTGGATTGATAATTAATTCTGAATCTTTTTATCAAGTAAGAAACTGGGGATAAATCAAGTCTCCTATATTGTGCCCTAGACACCTGCCATCCTTAGTTGTGATAGATGCAGGCTAAATTGTTTGAATTTTTACTTAAATGCAGTTTAATACAGAATTTAAATTATATAAAATAGAACAATAGCTCCAATTGCATAATGCATTATCTTTGCAAATAAATAATATATAATTCACAGAATCTGTAAGTGACACTCACAAAACTTTAATAAATTTAATTGTGTTACTCCCACCTATAGGTAAAACTATAATCACTTAGAGTCTAAGTCTTCATGAGATGAAATTATTTTAAACATTTCTTATGCTGACAAACGCAGACCTTTTTATTCTCCATTTACAAAATGACATCTGTTCTATTTCCACTTTACTTTTTTCAAGATGAGGTTACTTTAGTATTTTATTTCTTATTTTGTCAAATAGCTTTGCCAAAGATGATGAAAATGCAGTCCCTGACAACCAAAAATTACAGAAATGTAGACATAATGTTTTACATATGGTAGTTATATACTTAACATTTTATATTAAGTTATTTTAGACATCTATTTCCCTCTATATTTTTAACTCAACCAAACACAAGAAAAGTTTTTAAAAAAAGCCATTTAGCAAGTAGAAAACTATTATTTTAAATGGCAGTAACAATATAGTATTATTAATATAAATCAGTCTTCCCATCTGATCATCTAAATACACACAGTCTGTAACTCTTTATTCAATGACAAAAACACAAGTAAAACTCTGATCAGAGATATGTTGCTATTGTCATCTGATTACATTATCATCCTCTCCCTCACATTATATACCTTCTCCCAACTGATACACAATGCCCATGCATACACACAGGTGTAAAATGTATACATATAGATGCACACACACACACACACACACACACACACACACACACACACACACACCCTGGAGTATGAGGGGTGCTACAGATTTTGATGTCAGACTCAACTAGGTTGGAACCAGCTCTATCATTTACTGAATATGCAACTTTAGCTAAGCTATGTCTCTAAATCTTGGTGTCTTCATTTGAAAAACAAAGAAAGTCACCATTTATGTTCTTAGTAAGGGTAAAGTGCTCATATTGTAATTTACTATTGTTGGTAGAGCACTTTTGGGAGAAATAGTAGCTGCGATATTAGTAAGTGTCCAAGTTTTATCCTCTGTATTCAAAAAGTCCATTCCTAATCAGGTAGAAATATCTTGTTAAGAGATCATTCCTGGGCGCCTGGGTGGTTCAGAGGGTTAAGACTCTGCCTTCTGCTCAGGTCATGATCTCAGGGTCCTGGGATCGAGGCCCACGTCCCTCCGGCTCTCTGCTCAGCAGGGAGCCAGCTTCCTCCTCTCTGCCTGCCTTTCTGCCTACTTGTGATCTCTCTCTCTGTCAAATAAATAAATAAAATCTTTAAAAAAAAAAAAAAGATCATTCCTGGAACATAGCACATATAAGAAAAATAATTATAAAGCTTACAATGAATCATAACTTTGATAAATCCTGAGACAATTCTGTCATTAGAGCTACATATTTCTTTTTTTTTTATTTTTATCTTTTTCTTACCTGCTTAGTTATTACAGAAATCAGAATATGAGAAGAACTCAGCAGGACTACTGGTGACTACTGATGAATTTTAACAAATAGGGATAGATGAAACAAGATCCAAGACACATTTTGTTATATTATTATAATATATGATTTTCATTTATTTGTACATCCTTTATTACTGCAGTTAATTCAGGCTCAAAATTGAATTTTATTAATGTTTTAATCAATAGGATCCCAGAAAGATACAACGCTATATTAAGAAAGCTTTAAACTGTGACCTTACTGCCATTTTTCTCCATTTCTTTACTAAAATGCTATGTCTTACTGAATGGCTGACATCACAAGAATCAGCATTTAAATAACAGATGTAGTCTCTTCTATGTCTAGCTTGAAGAATATTCCCTGTAGAAGAGGAGACTTTTCTAAGCATATCTGAGCTAAAGATACAAACTTTTCTCTGTTCTGGTCTTAATCCTTCAAATCTAGGCTCCAGGCCACAGTAGTTTTAATTCAGAAATTTCACTTCTTGATAAAAAAGAAAAAAAAATAATCTTAACCAAAAGTAGTTTAGGGGAAGAAACACAGCTAAGAATTAGAAAGTCTGGCCTAGCCCTGAATGATCTTCACTCTATCCTGTAACTGTGAGCAAATAAAACTTACCTTCTCTGTAAAATGAGAAAATTTGGTTAAATTATTTCCAAGCATCACTCTAGTGTTAATGTTTCTGGGGAAAAAAAATCTATCACTGTGTGTTTTGTTAATCTAATTAATGTTTTTCATAACATAAACACCGACACACTTTACATGTACATTTATACTTTCAGATATATACACGTTCTCAGTCTCTCTCTTCCTTAGCCAAATACTGAAACCTAATACTCCAACAGTCTCACTCTTATTAAGCAAAAGATAAATCTAAAAGGATTTGTCATCAGATCAGGAGGATTCTATGGCAGATTTATTTCCCTGGGGGAATATATATGCCAATGATAGAATTCTAGGTCTGACTTTGCATGGTGATAAAATGTCTATTTGTTTTTTTGCTAGTAAAAGAAAAATGGAGGAGAGGCCATTTATCATCCTGTGGGATGAAAAGTGCACAGCAAATGCTTAAGTAAAATTTCCCCTCCCCATGTAAGATACAAGTCCTCTAAAACCCACATCTACTTTTAGTATTGATTTTTATCTTCTTTGCCCTCAAGAAATAGCAAGAAACATGTTCAATTCTAACCTGGGGGAAAATAGAAGAAAAAAGGGTAACATCAGCAATCTTTCCTACTCTGGTGAAAAGATTGACTTGATGACCTAATCGGCCCTTCCTAACACTAATTTGTATGACTGACAGTTAAAACTCTTTGTGCTAGGTGGAAACCAAATTGAGTAGCATAGTAGAGAGAGAAACAACAGCCAAATTGAAAGGTAAATTAGATGTGCTTGTCTGAGTCTGAATTTGCCAGGCTGTTTTATTGTATCTCTCTGGCAATGTGTAATTCCATCTGCAAGAAGGTAAGGAGGAAGTTAGAAGAGACATCAAGAGAGGAAATAAAGTAAATGCTTATTGATTTTCAAAGGAAATAAATACCCCATTCGTCTGCCTCTTAGATGCTAAATGATAGATATCTACTACACAGGGAGATAATTTCTGGGTTATTTGAGTAAGTAAATTTTTAAAATACTACTCAGAAATCCAAAACTGTGGTAGTGTGATAATGGCTTATAAATATTTCTCAGTTATGGCACCTGGGTTCATTTGACTGCTCTTCCACCTAACTCTTCAATAGATGCACTAGAAAATTGCATGAGGTAGCAATCATGGTATATTCTTACTGGCACAGGAGAAATATTTCCTGACCCATAAGACCAAGGTGGTTTCATACACTTTGTATATATATTCTGTGGAAAGAAGGAAGCTGATCAAAGACAAATATAAATAAATGATCACCTAAATAATTTTGACTCCCAACTGCAGTAGAGAGTAGAATTGGAAAACTTTCTTGATCCATCTTTCTTTTTCAATACCTGCTATCATTTTACCGAACCCATAGCAGAACTATACTGAACAGTGAATGTGTCTCACCTTCAATAGCTGGCCTGACAAACATAGCTAAAAGATGCCTACTTGCATGAGTAGTAGATGGAAACTCAGACATTTGAATTGAAAATGCCAAACTCACAACCCAAACTATAAGAGCAGACTTTTGTTCTGCATGTGAATTTTATGGACAGGATCTGAACCTGTATTCTCCCTTTTTTCTTTTATTCTCCTAAGTGTCAAGGAGTAGAAAGAGGTTGAGTGTACTACATTGTTATTAAAAGACATAAAAATAAGTAGTAGGGACATTTAATATTATTTATATGCTCATTACTCTAAATTTACATACTTCCTTCATTTCATTTTCACAAGAAACTTCAGAGCAAATTACCAGCAATCTGCCCATTTTCAGATGAGGAAGCAGTGTTTTAAAATCTGAGTTTACTCAACTAATAAGCATGAGAGACAGTGTTAAAGCCCAGGCATTTTATATCCAGAATCTGTCATTTTAAGTATTCTGACACTTGGGTGGAATAGGATGGTAATTCACACCAGGATGATATATTAATACTCTGAGTTGCAGGATATTTTAGCCGATATATTGCTATCACATCAGAGATGATCTTGGTATCTTAATTAGCATTCTCTTAATCACGATTTTGTTTCTGCACATCAGCACTGTTATACTTTCAAGTCTCTATTAAAGTTAGATTAAAAGTTAGTCAGATTAATTAGTATTTTGTTGACAAGAACAGGATCTGTGTTCTAAACCACCAGTAGCCACACAAGAGTATTAAATAAAGCAAACAAACAACAAGAAGAAAATAAACAAAAAGAAAAACAAAACAAAACAAAACACTTCCCTTTCCTGTGGTAGGTGAGAATCAATAGTCCTTTAAAAGGAAGAAGAGCCAGGCATGCTTGTTTAGATAGATAGACCATTTCTGGCCATGAGAAGGCTATAGGAAAAAACTGAAGCAGCTCAGGAAGTGGAAGCTAAACAGGCTTCTGTTTTTGTTTTTGTTTTTGTTTTTGTTTTTTCCTGAGAAGTCTTTTGCCATTATATTATTTGTTCTTCAATTAAAATATTAATAACATGAAAAATATTAATAATATGGAATTGTCCATACTCATTTATTTTCCTAATAGGATAATGGAGAGATTATAAAAAGTTCTCTTACAAAAGTAAAATCTGAGACATCTCAGAAATGCTCAGTTTTGACTACCTTATCACGTCGATATGGAGGAATATTCTTTAATGGAATATCTTGAACTTTAGACATTATTAAGAAAGTCTATAAGCTCAAAGCATCGGTGACATGCCCTGAAAATTTTATAACACAACCTATCAGACATAAGACAAGAGAAAATAACATAGTCATCTATGCTTTGCACTGCCAAATAAACTGCTTCAGATGCAAACCCTATATGAAAAACACCGGCTGGATGAATTGCAAATTTGCACAACAATTGTAGATAGAACTGGAAAATAAATGAGCTAAAGTATATTAATTCAGTTTCTACCCATTAGAAATTCAAAATGTGTACAATGCTCAATGACTACAATTTAAAAATATAAAATGAAATGAAGAAAACATTACCACAACTAATATCAATTCATAAGCATTCAACTTTGGCAATCAACCTTACAAATAAACTAATAATACCAGTATATGATGAACAACACTCAGGTTTGTGTAGGGATAGTACTTCTGCACAGGTCTAATGAATCTGGAACATTTAACGAACACACACAGTATGTGTACAAAATATGTAAACTATAAATTTGGAAAAGAATGGATGGAGATGGATTTATAAAACTTAAAGTAAAACATGGCCTCAAAATATTGATGAAAATATGACTGTTTCTCTGAAAACAAAACAAAACACCTCCCCCCCACCAAAAAAAAATCTCCTTGTCAACCCTGCAAAGCTAAGAGGAGTTTATCAAATAAGCCAAGTCATTCTTTCTAATTTGAGCCACTAAACTTTAAAGTACACTTTCAGCTTGTAGGTTCTCTAAGCTCAAGAACCTTGCCGCCTCACTTTAGGCGTTCTGTCTCTAAGAAAAAAAAAAAAAAAGCCAGATGTTACCAGATGTCTGATTCATATTCTCTCTCTCGCTCAATAAAGATGAGTAAGAAGGCAGGCAAACAAATTTGCACAGTTTGAGCCTTTCTCAGAGGAGGAAGCATGTTTTTACCAGTTTGGTCTGAGACAGAGAGAGTTAGAGAAGGTTTCCAGTATAATCAGCCATTTTGCTTCCACCTTGAACTCAAGTCTCTAGTTTGCAGAACCTAACATCTCACTTTATATACTCATATTGTTTTAGGTTTATCTGAACTAAGACAGTGGCTCCCCAGAATGATAAATACGGTTTGCTTTAAGTTTAGCTATGTAATGGTAAGCATTCTGAAAGAATCAAATCCATCTCCACACCAAAACTGAGAGCCTTCCAGACAAGGGAAACAGAATTTTAAGCTTTTACTTAAAATTTATAATACTGGAAAGATCATTGTTTTACACCTTTACAAAGCTGTAAAAAGCTGGATGGTCTATAAACTAAAATTTCTTGAAATCAGAGCAACAAACTAACCCAAAGTCTACAGGAAGACAGAATCTTCTGAAGAGACATAGGAAAAAAATACTTAACTTGCCTGGGGCAGAAGCAATAAGCCAACAAGCAAGGAGAAAGAAGTCAGCTAACATTTACATAAATTGTTAAATATTGGACATGGGCCAGTGTGAGAGTATATAACTCCTAAATGCTAAAAAACACTGACATAATTCATGCCCATTTGTAAAATTTCTCCACAGATCTCAAGACTTGCTCATGAGAAAAACTGGAGTCAACGTAAGAGATGGAGAGCCCCCATGATGTGGGCCAAGGAACGGGAACCCATGCAGGATAGGTATGAAGTCCCATTAACACAGGAATACAATAATGGTTACAGAGCTTCCCAGTCAAAAAGGAAGAAAAGAAGCAAACAAAAAAAGGAGACACCTGTCCCAATCAATTTCAAAATCCAGGTGGGAAAACAGTAGGTTTTAAAACCTGGGAATAATCCTCTATGCTTGAAGGTTATACCCATTGGGCTAATGGCTCTGTTCCCAAGAATATTTATCCTTTTCATGAAGGATAGCATTGCTTCAAACTTAGTAATTATATCATCTTGTTTTAGCCTGTAGAATTTTGGAAGTCTCACCTCCCTCTCTTATTTCCTCTTTTCTCTGTCCTTCTTAGTACAAATTGATGGTATTTCTCCTGGTACAAAGTTTTCAAGTTCTTTGTCCATCTCTGATGTGTGTCACATGGATTCACTATGTTAGACAAAAGATTCTTCCCTAGATCTTTCCTAGATAATCCCATATTTCTTCCTAGATTCTACTGAGATGGGTAAGAAGACCTACATATCATATCCAATCTCCTCACAAAGCCTTCTATGTGCTGAATACTGCATCCTTTTAATACTTCTGAAGCATTATAAAATGATTGTCTAGCCACACCCTTGTTCTCTCTCCAGAGCATCGCTCCTTGGAGTCAGTTAAATTTGATAGGAAATGTAGGTAGCTTGAGAATTTCCCAAATCATCATGTCCTGATTTCTTTTTGCTTAAAAGTTCTTCCCTCAAGGTGTCTCCTTCCTCTCACATTTTACTACAGGTGGCAAAAAGAAATCAGACCACACCCTCAATAGACTGCTTGAAAATCAGTGGGGTGGAAGCTTCAATGACACAAGGGACTTGAACACAACCTCTGACCAAATATAAAATAGGCTTCTCTGACTAGGGGGTGATGCCCAGGAATCCAGGTTTATAAGTACTATCATAGTCATCCCTGACAGTCTGGAATACCATACACATGACTAGGTCCAGTTCTTTTCAGAAGTAGTCCAAAGAGAAGTTCCAGGATACAATTTCCTCTTTGTATATGGAACAAAAATCAGTAAGAACTACCTACGAAAAGGAAAAGCAGTATTTCTCTCCAATGCATTTGTGTAAGGAAGGTTCTCAACTTTTCTCTAACTCCTGCCTCCAAGGGCAATTGATCTGTTACTATAATAAAGATACAGGAAATAGAACGCTAAATGCATAGAGTTGAATTTATGTATCCTTTTTCAAATCAACAGCTAACAAATATAACCATGGGTAACAGTTTATAAGAGATTAGCAGTACCACAAAGCTTATGTTACTCTTTTAAAGAACTAACTTAAAACAAAGTCATTCCAACATATATTTAACTGGTACACTAATTCTGGTATCTGAGTCCCCAGTGTCACCTTAGATCACTGATAAAACAAGTCTCCTAAATTTCTGACCTCTGGCATTCTTTGACTATTAAATGTAATTATCTTATCAGCCATTTTCAAGTTGCCTTTGTTGCTGTGTGTTTTTTCCTAATTAGTTTTTCTTCATGTTTTGTACTCTGTGTCATCTGGTAATACAGTGCAAGTTTTCACACTCTGATGGCATTCATCAAAGTGTAAAGGGCTTGATTTTCTCATTAGTCATCTTTCATGTTCTTGCATGCTTTTATTGACTTTTGGCTTAGAACATTCTTTTCAACATTCTTTAACCAGAATTCCTATTTTGTTGACATGAGTATTACCTAATAAATTGTTTATTTTTTTCTAATAATAAGGTATCAAAATCATTTTATTATTTCTGATATCATACAGCTTAAATGAAAAACAGGATTTTTTTTGCTTTATTTTGAAAATAGCATGTTAAAATAAAACAGGGCTTATAAAATCCCATGATTTGAATTACTTTTATGAAAGTTTCTAATAAGACTTAAGAGTGGGCATAATCCTAACTATTGTTGCTAGTAATTAGGTACAAATGATAGTTCCAAAAAATGTCATTGTTATTGTTGTTTTATAATCTGGAAGACTGAAGGATGACAAAATGTAGGGCAACAGAAAAGTGCTATGACATGTTCTTGAAAATTCCTGGCTGCAGAAGGAGCATTCAGACTGGCTACAGCCTGTATTCCCTCAGGAAGCACACAAAGGCTGCAGAACAAGATCTGGAGATCCCAAACTCTTCCTCCTCCTTCTCAAGCCCTCTTGCTGAAGGAGAACCAAATTCATAGTTCTCAATGTATCTCTTATCCCCTCTATATTTCTGCTTAAAGCCAAATAACTGGACTTTCTCAAATATTTTCCCTCTGATGCACACAGCAATGATATTAGCAACAAGCATGAACATACAGCATAGAGTACAAAACCATTTCAGTTTGCTCAGGATTGAAGGTATTCTCAAGAGGCAGATCTTCGGTGCTAAAACTGTGGAAGTCTCAGTCACTTCCTGACAAATTAGGAAGCATTTGTAACCTTCACATAACACCATATTAAAGGTGACCGCAGGATTTGGTGTTTGCTGTGTCCCAGATCCCCATACCAGAAGATGGTATTTGCCAGATAAGGCCATCCCAAAATCTTCAGAAGCATCATACCCAAATATCTTTAGGGATACAGAATTAAGGTAAATGTTGAACTGCATACAATATTAGATTCTGCCAAAAAAAAAAAAAACCCCAAAATATGCACTCTTATTTTAATAATTAATTTATAATTCCTGATAAATCACTTGGTCTTCATCACTAGATGAGGGATCTAGTCCCAGGTGTCCTCCTAAAGCCTTCACATGCACAGCGAAACATAGTGGTCACCATAAGTAGCATGTGGATAAGAGCAGACTTTGGAGGCTGACACTGGGAGTTTGGATGTCAGCTGCAAAACCCAGTATCTGAGTGGTTATGGGAAGTTCCATAAACTCCTTGTGCCAATATTTAAAGTCTCCCTAGTGCCTGTCTTATAGCAATGTTGCAAGGGGTTAAAGTGTTAATATACGCAAAGAATTTAGAACTGCACCTTGGTTCATAGTGAGAATGAAAACAAGTAAAAGTGTTATTTACTTCTCCATCTTGTCACTCATCACTTAGCAAATATCTATCAACATACATGGCATGCCTTATTATTTTTTTTTCTCTATCTCCAGTGCCTAGAAAAACACCTGGAACTCAGGAGTTGATAGATATTTGTTAAATGAATGAGTAGTGGAATGTTGGTTGAATGATGAAATTTAACCAAGTTGCCTCAGTCCATCATACCATTATATACAGCCTGAAATGTCACTACAAAGAATGAGTCATTTATGACAAATAATGTTAAACAGATTTCTTTTAACAGGGGACACTGAAGAAATGTACTCTGGGACAGCAGGAGGAAAGGACGTGACTACCAATACTTTTCTAGAATATTAAGCTATTGCCCTGATGGTTGTGGATGCTGGGCTTCCTAACTCAGATGTCCCTGACACGACTAAAGATATATTTCCCTAAGTGTCAGTTGTCAAGCTCCTTTGAGAGCTGCCTGAGCTGAAGAAAGTACACTGCAAAGTTATGCCTCATTTTTGAGACAAACTTCTAGTGACTGATGCTCATGGAGGTATAAACACCTGCCCCATTGCCTCCAATCAGGAGAATTCTAAAGGGTCATCCCAGCTTTATAGTCCACACAGGGCTGGCTAGGGCCTTGTGGGAACAGTACAGATACTAAATCTGTCTCTCCAATCTGTATTCCTGCCCTTGTCCTTCAGTACATTCCTTTCAATGACAAGGAGTTGTTGTGAGCCTTAAATGGGATAGCTTGTGAAAAATGATTAATTAGTGTTTCTGTACATGGTGAAAACTCAGTAAATATTAGAAATTTGTATTTCTATTATTGACACAAAGTACCTATTCCATATGTGAATCCATGGAGCATTCCTCTTTGAAGGCTGATATATCTGACATCTGAAAAATCCTATCAAGAAACTTATTGTTTATACTGAGTAGTCCTTTTAAAAATCTGTAGGCAATGCCTTCTAAATCAAAATCTCCTTCCCTGAAATATAACCTGTACCCATTTTCTTCCATAATTACCTAAGTAAACATAATCCTTCACAACTTTTCATATTTTATCTTGGAAAAAGAGAAACTTTTCTTATTACCTCAATATTACTTTATATATCCCCATAAATTATTGTTGCTTTGGTGTGTGTTTGTTCATTTTCTTTTGTTTGGAGAACCCCAAATGATCAAAACTAATTCTCTTTTGCTTGCTGGTAGCAAACTAGAGAAAGTATCTCCTCAGGGAAAATAAGTCTCTCTTATATCCATCGTATTTCATATTATATATACTGTAGTCAATATTAGTTACTGTCCCAGGAGAATGGAAAGATTACTTATTAAAGAGATTACTTACAAAGGATAGATCTTCTAACAGTTTAGTCAAGATCTTTTTTTTATTACCACAGATGGAATATTTAGGAAGTCTTCATGAACCTCTTCTCTATGGATTTGAGTGATAACTGAAAATGCAGTGAGCTTAGAAAGTAAGACAAAGAAGTATGCAATAAACAAAGAAGGCCTCTTGTTCTGTGGCCATGCCTTTTTGAAGGGGCAATTTTTTAGGGCCATAATGATATGGATCAGGCAAGAAGTGCTATTGGACAGGATGTTCCAATGCATTAGATGGGTGCCCTTCTCTTCTTTTTTCCATGTAATCCCAAAGTACTCCTACATGCCTTCATTATTATAGTACTCCCACTCTGGGCAGCATAAGAAATTCCAACAGAAAAACTAATAATCACAAAGGTATCCCAATTTCAACACTGTAATTTTCTCATTTATGATATTTTTATTCTTTAAATTTCCACCAGTGCAATATAATATGTTAAAGAGTAAAAAATAATACAATAATATATGAAGAAATCTTGTGAAAATGTTGCCTTTTAGGGATCTTTAACTTCTAATAATAGTTTTTTTGTGTGTGTGTGAAAGCTTTCAAGGGACAATGGCATATACTAATACCTAAAGCACACAAACGCATACTTTTCGCAAGCAGAACCACATAAGCATTGCTTCTTTGCTGAGCGGGTCACAAATAGAATAATGAGTTGATGTTGTGTTTTTCAGAGAAAAGTTGATGTGGAGTATGGATCTTCTTTGTCACAATGATAGCTGGTAGGTACACCCTATCATTTGATGAGTTAGAATAGGATTATTTCATAGTACAAACAAACTACTAGAGACCAAATGCAAATAAAATTGAAAACAAAAGATAATAGAGAAAAATAAATCAGTATTGCTTATTATTTTTCATTTCTTTTTTTCTTTAAATGGCTGCTTTTCTTGACTCAAAGAACATGGCAGTTCTTGTCTGTGTCTTTGTCACAAGGACTGACAGTTTGCCTAGAGCAACAGTATCAAGGGAGAGTTATAGGAAAGTAATATTTTGTGATTCAGAAAGGACAAATATGATGTTTTTAACATATATTCTCAATTTCATACCTTGTATGAATTTTTGGAAATCAGTAAGTGCTTGTCTACTTTGCCATTCCTTTTATGCAGCCCACAAATGCAGCCCTCTTGGACACTGTGGGAGCAGAATCTGGTATAATCAGTACTCAGTAGTAAAGAGTAAAACCAATTTGAGAAATCTCTGACCACCAGCACATGTAAAGCTTTTACTATTATAAGTCATAAGGTACTGTTTTAAACTGCCACTAATTTTCTTAAAGATTTTATTTATATAAGAGAGAGGGGGGGGGAGAGAGGGGGAGAGAGAATCTGAGGCAGACTCTGCACAGTCATCCCATGACCTCAAGACCATGACTTGAGCTGAAACAAAGAGTTGGACACTTAACCGATTAAACCATCCCGGCACCTCTAAGCTGCCATTAAGTTTTAAGAACATCAAATACTGTTCTTTTATCAGCATCTCTGGTACACTGTCACCTTGATTTCTGTTTTTTTTTTTTTTAATTACTCTAGACCTTTCTCATGTTGCCAAGCATAAAATATCTACTAAAGGACCAATGATAGCAAGAATTGTTTCTTAAAAAGATTGAAAAATTATCTATTTTTTCATATACTTTTGCAAATGTTGTTGCTATATATATTTACTAGAGATTTAAAAAAAAAAAACTCTACATATTTTAGGATTATTCTCTGTGCCCAACTGGAGAATTCATTCCAAAAAAGGATAAGTTTCACAGTGCTGAATTTTAAGGTATGGATTACCAGTGCTATGTTTCCTCAAATCCCTGTGGAAGAGCAGAAAGGTTTCATGCAAATCTCTTCAGGAAAAAGGAAAACCTGCACATACTCTTGAAAATAAGTGATGTAGGCAAGTGTCTTATATGACTCCTTCAGAGGCAAGTTACATGATCAGAGTGCTCAATGCACTCTATTAGGGATTTAGGGAAAAGTACAATCTATTTTATAAACATGCACAAACACACAAGTCTGCATGAACAAAACAGCTTGAAAACTGTTTCAAATATAATTCCCAGGAATGGTCTATATTTATCAAGGTGTTCGGTTATAAATAACAAGAAAGTCAAGTCAAAACAACTTGAATCTGTGCTTTTTTAATGACATTATCAGCATACCTAAATGAAAACTCAATTCATGAATGGATCCACAGGCTCAAATGATGACATCTGAAGCAATAATCTTTCCCATTGGGCTGATTAATTCTTTTTAAAAAACATTTTATTGATTTATTTGACACAGAGAAACACAGCCAGAGAGGGAACACAAGCAGGGGGAGTGAGAGAGGGAGAAGCAGGCCTCCTGCTGAGCAGGGAGCCTGATGCAGGGCTCCATCCCAGGACTCTGGGATCATGACCTGAGCCGAAGGCAGAAGTTTAATGACTGGTTTAATTCTTTTTTGTGCTTTGCTTCTATTTTAGAAACCTATAACAATATGATATACCTTCAGTACTACACTCAGACATTCTCACAGTATATATATATGAGAGAAAGATATTTCTCTCTTCTCTAGTTTCAGTAGTAGCACTTGACTTGAGTCAAGTTATTAATAATCATTTACTGTGGACAGGATTTGGAATTTTTAACAAAGCCTGGATTTATGCCCAACTCTGGAGCTAGGGTTCAATTGGTTCAATCAAGTCTCAAAGAACCATGTAAACTGGAAGATTTTATTTATTTATTTGACAGAGAGGAACACAGCTAGAGTGGGAACACAAGCAGGGGGAGTGAGAGAAGGAGAAGCAGGTTTCCCACAGAGCAGGGAGCCTGATGAGGGGCTTGATCCAGGGACTCTGGGATCATGACCTGAGCCAAGGCAGATGCTTAATGACTGAGCCATCTAGGCACCCCAGGGAAAGGGTATTCTTGAAGGTAAATGGTAGTCCTGTTAGTAGCAAAAGAGAAAATGGTTGCATGTTCAGCAAAAACTATCCTTTATTTCTGACAAGTGATATAAGAGGATGTAAATGCTATTAGTAAAGAATTGTGTGACTTTCAAAATACTGAATTAATTCAACTAACTTATTTCTCCACAAATGTTGTAAGTGCCTTTCTCATCATCAAAATCACTTCAGTTTTTTGGGCTTGTGTTATTCATGCCTTCATCCCTTTCTTGGCTGGCAGTTGCGTTATCCAGACAGAAATATCAGACTGGCATTCCTATCTAATTCTCTAGATGAAAGATCAGTTTTGTGGCGTTACAATTTTGAAGTAATTCCAATTTAATCCTACAAACATTTGTTGATTTATTTAGAAGTTTCAGGCATTAGGCAGTGGGCTGTGCATTTGTTAAATACAGACTTCAGTTCCTGACTCAATAGCTTGAAACTAATGTAGAGAAAAGAACTAGCTGTGAAATTCTGAAAAATAAGAGTAAAAATGTCAAAAAACTGCATGAAGTTTATCAGACTTTCTTTAGGAATTATATACATATATTTTTGCATGTAACATTAACAGTAATTGATACAGCGCAACACTAATGCATGAAGCTATAGATTGAAGAGTAGAAAACGTAAAAGTTGCCTAAGTATATTTGAGAATGTAATCTATGATAAATGAATTCAAAATTAAATTTATTTAAAATTATCTTGTAAAATAGTTTAGGAAAATAGAACACACAGTTGAAAAAATTAAAGAAGATTATTTCATAACGTAATACAAATTGGAAATGAATCAAAACTGAAATTTAAAAAAACAAAAATATTAAACTATGAGACAGAATTATGAAACACACACATATATATTTATACATATATAAATACAGATATACATATTGGAGTGGAGAGGCTTTCCTAACTATAGCCTAAATCCAGATGTATATCTAATAAACTCAATGATATAAAAAGCAAAAAAAAAAATATAAAGCCCACCATAATTAAGATCAAATTATATGGGGCTCCTGGGTGGCTCAGTTGGTTAAGCGACTGCCTTCAGCTCAGGTCATGATCCAAGAGACCCGGGTTTGGCCCTGAATCAGGCTTCCTGCTCATCAGGAGGCCTGCTTCTCCCTCTCTCACTCCTCCTGCTTGTGTTCCCTCTCTGGCTGTGTTTCTCTCTGTCAAATAAATAAATAAAATCTTAAAAAAAAAATCAAAATACAAACATCATAGTAGAAATATTTGCCACTTATGCCTCAAAGAATTAGGTTGTCTAATATATAAAGAACCTCCCAAAATGCATAAAAACAAAACCATAAGGAAGACATACAGAGAGAAGACCTAGAATGACATTTCACAGGAAAATTTGCATAATTGTTTCAAATCACATGAAAATATTTCAATTTCCTCGGAATCACTGATATTAATTAGAATTACAAAAGTATTTAGTAACTTAAAATAAAGTATTTTACTATAAGGCTAAATATTAGAAGAACTCTACACAACACAAATACTATATTCTAGTTAGTAAATTTATTTTTCACAGGGCTGAAGGCCAGAAATTCTTTTTTTTTAAAGATTTTATTTATTTATTAACAGAGAGAGAGAGAAAGATCACAAGTAGGCAGAGAGGCAGGCAGAGAGAGAGGACGAAGCAGGTTCCCTGCTGAGCAGAGAGCTGGATGCAGGCCTTGATCCCAGGACCCTGAGATCATGACCTGAGCTGAAAGCAGAGGCTTTAACCCACTGAGCCACCCAGGCAGCCCAGATTCCTTCTTATCATAGATAAAAGTTACAAATAAAGAAAGGGGGAGGCTAAAATAAACTCTGTAGTAGTGAACTGGAATCACAGATGTAATTAAGATCTTGTGAGTTTTAAATATGTGTATTTAAGTATACACATGCATACATATATATAGATGAAAATACATGCATGTGTCTCACTCTGTGTGTGTATATGTTTCCTAGCTCTGTTTTTACTGAGAGTGTAGAAAGAAAGATATCCCAGTGGTAATGAGCACACTTAGTGCACAAATACTAACTACTAGCACCCTATAATAAGAATTAGGTAGGGCTCAGGGTGCCTGTGCGGCTCAGTCAGTTAAGCATTTGCCTTTAGCACAGGTCATGATCTCAGGGTCCTGGGATCCAGCCCCATGTCAGACTCCCTGGTCAGTGGGGAGTCTGCTTCTCTCTCTCCTTCTCTCCCTCTCCCCCACTTGTGATGTCTTTCTTTCAAATAAGTAAAATTTTTAAAAATAAGAATTAAGTCTCCTTAGAGAAATGATTAATCCAGATCTGGGGCAGGGAAAACATAAGATGAGCCTGTAACATCTGTGATTTCAGAAAATAAGGAAGAACACAAAAAGAAAAAATGGGGTCATATCCAACGTCGTAGGAACCAACATGAAAAATTTCCCAATGGCTAATCATAAAAATGAATAAAAATGTTTTCAAACTCCTTAGTATATGCTCACTTATATATAGAATAAAATATTCATGATTCTACAGATACAAATAACTAGACATAATGACTAAATGCAATGTGGTATCCTGGATTGAGTTCAGGAGCATAAAAAATGCATTAATGAAAAAAGGGAGGTGTAAAATCTAAATTCTGTAGATTAGTTTAATAATACTATACCTGTCCAGTATCTTAGTTTTGATAACTGTACTGTGAATATTCAAAATGTGAACATCTGGAGGAATCAGTGAATGCTATCTGGGAACTATTTTTGAAGCTTTACTGAAATTCTAAAATAGTTTCAAAATAAAATGTTTAAAAAACATAGCTAAGAAGAATATGATAGTATGCCCCTACTTTTTAAAATATTAGATATATGTTTTTTTAAATCTATATATACACAAGAAGTAGGATTTATATGTTGTGAAGAAATGTACTCCTCAAAAGTTACTGAAGTCTAAAGAGATGGTTATCACAATGAGCTGGGATAGTGATTCATGCCATCATGGATAAGGGTAGGTGTTAATTCAAAACTAAATATAATTCTGCAATGTGAAAACCAGTAGATTAGAACAATGAAAAGAGGGCATTAGAAACAGAAGGAGTAATGTGAGAGCAATTTAGAGGTGGGAAAGAGAAGGATGTATTTAGGGAACAGGAACTAAAATTATTAGACCAGAACATATAAAAACAAAGTAGAAAAAAGATTATATTTTTAGGGAACCAGAAGCATGGAGGGAAAAGCCACCCTACATTAAAATAAACGTAAAATGCGACCCTTGGAGGGCTCAGTGAGTTAAAGCCTCTGCCTTCAGCTCAGGTCATGATGTCAGGGTCCTGGGATGGAGGCCCACATCGGGCTCTCTGCTCAGCAGGGAGCCTGCTTCCCCTCTCTCTCTGCCTGCTTCTCTGCCTACTTCTGATCTCTCTCTCTGTCAAATAAATACTAAATAAAATCTTTAAAAAAATATAACTCTTGGAGAAAAACTTGTGCTTGCAGTTGTGCCTTATAATTTTCCACAGTTAGAAGAGTATACATATAGAGAAATTCAATGTGATATTTTTAAGATACATTAAAAATCCTTTATTAACTAGTAAAAAATAGTTTATAGTTCCTGAAGTCTTTGTTTCCTGGTGTGTGTGTGTGTGTGTGTGTGTGTGTGTGTGTGTGTGTGTGTTTCTAAAGCACCTTGTTTCAACTCTAGCAACAATATTCCAAAATTGATATTATCTACATTTTATAGCTGAGGATGAACATTTTAAATTACTCATTTGCCATCCTGTAGTCCACTGGTAAAAGACCTGGTTCTAAAATCAGGTTTATCACGTTCTTTATTTGATACTCTGTTCAATATATTATGTTTCTCTTTGTTTTTTATGTCACCACCTAGTAACAGACCACATGTTTAGAGAATAGGAGCAAGAAATAACATTTTATAATCTCAGAATATAAAAGCTGAAACACCCCAGATATTAGTTAGTCTAGCTCCAAAGTGTTATAGCTCAGAGCAAAAACCCACCTAAAGGCATGCAGTTACCATTTCTGTTGACCAGACCCAAGTTTCTTAGCTTCTAGCTCTTTCTTCTATGCCAAATGATTTATTTTTCTGAAAGCCAATATAAGGGAAAGCTAGGGACAAAACTAAGATATTTCATTAATGAACTTACTGAAAAACATCAATTTATAGGAAAAGTATATCTATAAAGGACTTATTTTTTTTTAAATATTTTATTTATTTATTTGAAAGAGAGAGAGCACACAAGGCAGAGGGAGAAGCAGGCTTCCTACTGAGCAGGGTGCCTGATGTGGGGCCCTATCCCAGGACTCTGGTCTCATGACCTGAGATGAAGGAAGACACTTAACCACTTAAGCAACTGAACCGCCCAGAAGCCCCAGAACTTTTTTTTTTTAAAGAGAAAACTCTTTAAATTAAGTTATCCTAAGCTAAATCATTGTCTAAATCCAAAAAGTGGTAACTTTGGTTCTTATGGCCACATCAAAGTAATTAATATCTACATGTATAGGCATTTTTTTAAAAGATTTTATTTATTTATTTGACAGAGAAAGATCACAACTAGGCAGAGAAGCAGGCAGAGAGAGAGGAGGAAGCAGGCTTCCTGCTAAGCAGAGAGTCATATACGGGCCTCTATTCCAGGACCCTGAGATCATGACTCAAGCCTAAGGCAGAGGCTTTAACTCACTGAGCCACCCAGGCACCCCATGTATAGGCATTTTTAATGTCTAATAGCAAAAATTCTGACTTGAAAAAGAAGGTTGGAGAAAAGTGAGCATATACTAAGGCATTAAGTGGCAAAAATCATAACAGCAGGAATCCTTCTGGCATTATCATTCAAGAAGAAAATTTTAACCACTTCCTCTTTGTAAATCAGAAGACCAGCTTGACCTAAATTAGCATAGGACATCTTTAAACCATCTACAGAATTCAGAATCAGTGAAACATTTGACAGGGAAGAGAGCAGATTGGGCTAGTAAATTGATCCATATCTCAAGGACAGAATTGTACTGGTGCTGCTAAACATTGCAGACAGAGCACGGAAGCATGTCCCTGCAAACAAGGAGATGTGAGACGAGGGCCAATTACCCTCCCTTTCTCCCCTCCTTTCTTCATGTCCTTGTCCTTTACTCTTCCCATTCCTGTCTGCCTTCCCTCTTGCCACGCAGCAGCTCTAGGTCTTGTGTATCTCTCACAGGCTGTAGTTAACTTGATCCTGAGAAAGACCTCACACAGTTCACTGCCGTAACCTTCACAGTGTCATCACCCAGTACCCACTATTGAGATGGTCGGAAAGCACTAGCGCTTGAAAGAACAGGATAAACTCATGCAGTTTCTGTCTCAAAGAAGCATAATTATACATTGAAGGATGACAGTAATATTACATAAATAATGTAAAGCAGATTTGGACAGTGGTACACATTTTCCCATCATACTTTATAATTTCTACACACACAAAGTGTATATATAGTATATACATTATATGTGTGTGTGTGTGTGTGTGTGTGTAATTTCCAGTTTCTTCCAATTGCTAATTTGATTCTAAATAGATTCACTGATATAGTCCTTACTCTGTGACCCTTATGAGTCAAGTAACATTTACCAAAAAGATATACAAAGAATAGTGAAGTAAAAAAGGAGAATGATTTTTTTATTGAATTTATTGTAACATTTTCTAAAACAGGCATAATGATAGAAAAGAGACACTAGTTAATCTTAATGTGTTTTTCTCAACAACAAAGTACATATCTAGTCGTCTTGCCCAGTATGTGGCTGAATAACCTAGCTGTCCTTATTTTTTATTTGCTCTGGTTGGACACTGGGAAGATCAAAATAAAAGCAGTAGTATCCAAAGCTAATAGTAATAAGACATGAAAATAACATATGTTATGCTATTATGTATTAATATATTTATGTATATATTATATGTACTATATATGAAAGTAATATATATTATGCATTTATGTACTAATATAGTGTATGTACATATTATATATATATATTTATATAAATACATATATCTCAGAACAAACTGCATACACATTACTATTTTCTTTCAAGAGGTAATTCTGAAAAATTGTATGTTATTATCAAAAATATCTTCACAGATTTCACCTGGGAATTGAGAAACTATAAATTAGAACAATATTAGTTTGTAAAAAGTACAGAAGCAGAGACTGGGTTCAACCATTGAAATACTAATGATAACAGCTGCCATTGGTTGAATGCTTACAATGTGTTTGCCTTCATCCTAAATTTGATTCATGGTTTAACTAATTTAATTAATTTAATTATCACAATAACTTTATGAGAAGATCCTCTTCTTATTTTTATTCTATCTCCACTTATTAGCCCTTATTATTTTATCCCCACTATTTTAACATTGTGATCTGATCAAGTTACTCTTAGTGTCTGTCCTCTGACAGAGGATTAAAATAACATATTTTGAAAGAACATTTAAAGTTATAGGAAAATACTCATCATATATGACATCTGAAGAACAGAGTGCATAAAACTAAGTATATTTTTGATATATAAAATATGTGTGCACGGGTGCCTGGGTGGCTCAATGGGTTAAAGCCTCTGCCTTTGGCTCAGGTCATGATCAGGGTCCTGGGATTGAGGCCCACATTGGGCTCTCTGCTCGACAGGGAGCCTGATTCCTCCTCTCTCTCTACCTGCCTCTTTGCCTACTTGTGATCTCTCTCTCTGTCAAATAAATAAATAAAATCCTTATAAAAATAAAAAATAAAATAAAATAAAATAAAATATGTGTGCACATATATATTTGTTTCTAAGGCATCTTCCCCTTGCCCAGCTTTTGGATTCTTGCTAATCCTTCTAAAATCTATCTGAGGTCACTGACCCTATAAAGTCTCCTCTATGACATTCCACCAGGAGTGACAGGTAGGCCAAGTTTTACTAAATAAGATTATTGTGTAGACTGATATCCAACTTATAAGTTAAAGTAATTGAAGTCACTGGATGGAATTGACAAGAAAAATATGGATTTAATAGCTAGATGCAATAGGGTACTATTTACCCTTTTTGCATTTTTCTTGTATTATTATTCTACTTTACAGCTACAGTGTCTGTAGGCTATTCCTTTAAATTTCTTTTCATAAAAGGAAAATTGGAAGCAATGAGTTTATTAGCCCATTTTTAATTAGATGTTAAATAAAAAAATTTATATTTAATTTATGCAAATGAGAGTCAATAACTAAAGAAAATGTCACTTTTTGCTAAGACTGTTTTTTTTTTTTTAGCAATGATTTATCACTTTTGGATCATATGTAATCCAGAATGCCATTGAGTCAGCTCATTTTCCTCTGTCAAATGATAACAATGCTTATTTTGCCTTTCTCATAGAGCTCCTATGATGATCACATTGACCCTGTATGTGAAATTATATTGAAATATTAACTATTTATTTTAGTCTGGTTGCTATTTTCTGTGGACAAAGAGATGGGATTAAACACACACAAGTTTTCCTAAGAGAAATGCCTGTGAGAGAAAATGAGGAGGGGTTTTGGGAAGAATGTGACATCCATCAGACTATGATACAAGAGTGAGCCTAAGGGAGGAAGGCAGATGGAAGTTTCCTAGAGTGTTGTGTAGGTTCAGAAAGGTTTGGAGGGCTATGTGGAATCCTGAGTCAAAATCCCCCTTCAGAAGAGTACTGGGTTTCCATGAAATGGATTTGCTTTGCTATCTCCATAGTACTCGATTATTGGCTGGTAAAGCTCTTGGGAAGTAGCCTCATGGCAAATGCAGGATAGATCTCAGAGTTCAGAAGCTATGGCCCATGGCCAATTAGAGTTTCTCTACTTGAAAGTCTGAAAGGCACATTCTTTTTTTTTTTTTTTTTTTTTTTTTTTTTAAGATTTTACTTCTTTATTTATTTCTGAGACAGAGAGAAAGAAAGAGCACAAGCAGTTGGGAGTAGTAGAAGGAGAAGCAGTCTCCCAGACGAGCAGGGAGCCCAATGTGGAACTAGAACCATGGACCCTGGGATCATGGCTTGAGCTGAAGGCAGATGCTTAATGGACTGAGCCCCACAGGCACATTCTTATGATGACTATACTACTCAAGTATTTATATTTACAATTATAGTCAAAGTTCATATGTTACATTTGACTGGTATTGATGGGTTTAGGACAACTTCCCCTGTTTTAGCACAACAGGTTTAGAAGTGTATGGTGTGTTTATCTTGATTTTTGTTTAACCCTTAGAAAATGAATGTGTTTTTCTGATGAGTTATTGCTGGGTACTAAATTATTACACAGACTTGCAATGATAGATGATGAGAAAGAAAAAAGGACAACTAAATTTAACATTATTTTCTTAAACTTATCTGCTACCTTGAAATTCTATAAATATTCTGCTTGATGTGAAATTATAAATGGAATAAAATGATGAATATCATTTATTTACCTCACTATATTAGATATTCTATGGCTTCAGGGAAAACATCCAGTTATTATCTTTAAGAAATTTTTCCACATCTTTTTCATTCTCTTTCTTGATTATTAAAATACAAACACAAACAGTAATACAATTTGAATTATATCTGTACTTTCCAGGAGATTTTAAATGCTTATGGTGAAGCAAACCTTTGGAAAAAAAATTCTAAGAATCAAAAAGAAGCATACTAATAAAGAATTTGTTTTCTTTGTCTTGTTGCTGAGACTTTTATGCATGATGCTAATCATTTGTAAATAAAAACAGAGAAAGAGATATAGTTTCACAGCGTTTAAGTATAAACATCAGAATTCTCCACAGTAAAATATAATCCAGTCCATTTTTCTTTTAGAGTTCAATTGTCTTTAAATTTAAGTAAGCACAATGGTACATATTACAATTTATTTTACTCAATAATCAATGATAACACCTATTAAAATTATAGTTCAAAAGAGATTAGAATAAAATTTTGGTCTCTCTAAATCTATCATAATGAATAATTTTCCATGAAACAATAGTTTTATGAGTTTCCCTGGTAACATAGGCAGTAATAGATGAAAATTATTGCTGCTAAATAGTCTCAAACACATTATTCTTAAAGATCCTGACTTTGAGACCCTGCCTGAAAACTAACTAAATGGGCAGAGTTTCACTGTGTGCCCCAATAGTGTCACATATGGACCTTGGGTCAGGAGACTACTTGAATGACACTGAATGACTCATAGACTCAGCTACTCGACAAGAGTATTCCAAGCCATATACATGTTTTACATTCCTAGTTGCACATGAAATTCCTGGCTCTGTGTAAGAGTTTGTTAAAAGTAAGCTGATTGATGTATAACTCACAGCAGCACCTCATTCCTCTCATCAAAAATATCCAGTGGTTTCCTTTACCAATTAGAATCAGCCAAACTCCTAGAATGCCCAAAGGCCATATATGACATGTTTCTTAATTATTTCTCTAGCTTAATATCTTATCATTTTCTTTCTTGTTCTCTATATTTTGACTGAATTGAGCTTCTTACACTGAATTAAACGAGTTGAGCACTCATTCTTGTTCAGAGACTTTATAAAGTTCAGAAACTTTATTGTCTGCACTTGCTCTGGTCTTCCTTCAACAGGCTGGGGTTGATCATTCAGGTCTGTGCTCAAATACCATTCAAATGCCATACCTTCAGTGATGTTGTCTCTAACGAAGTTATCTCAAATACCCTCTCAGCTCCTGCCCAATATATATTTTTCTTTTATCCCAAATCCTATTTTATTTTCTTTATATCTATTAACACTAAATAAATTTTATTTATTATTCCACTTAAAGAATATGAGTACCTTGAGAAATACCCATGTTCTCACTACAGCTTAAAACAGTGCCTGTAAACAATGTTACAGAAAAAGAATTTTGCCTCTATTTAGGAACTAATTATTGAAATATGTGGGGTAATATCCTTATAATTCAGTGTGAATTAATTTAACTTAACAACCTGTTAAACTAAAAAAAAAATGCAAAAAACATGATATTATATTAATCCCCATCATGTATTACTTCAGATACTAACAGAGGAAATTCTGTTTCCAGCATGGACAGACACTCCCTTTTCAGTTTGCCATTCTTCAGGTAGACTTGTTCATCACACAGTTTCTAAGATACTGGAAATAAAAATAAACAATGCACTGATATATGTTATCGCTTTTCATATCAAGATAATTTATCTTGCATATCCATAATCCTTATTTTTATATTGATTGGTTCTTAAGAATAAAGTTGGCTTTCAACATATTACCAATCATATTGTCCATTCAGAGAAAAAAATTGTATTTTGCATGAATTACTATAAGCTACCACATATTTCATGAAAAAAAGGAATGTACAAATTAAATTTAAAATAGGATCTTCCTTCCATCTAGTGAAATTCAGAGCTCTTTTCTGATATTGTGTAGCCATCAGAATCTAAAAAACATGGACATTGTACAATAACCAGTAATGCATGTGATGCTTAGTTCATTTCTCCACACTGAATAATCCAGCAGAGAGAAACACATTTTCTCTCTTTCCCTGCCTAGGAATAGTCATATGATCAGATATGCTCCCTTCTGCAGCATTTATCACACTGCATGATTTTCTGCATATGCTCTTTTCACCCACTAGATGTCAAGCACAAGTAAACACTGACCATGTCTACTTGTCCTCATTAATTTAACCCTTGTACCTAAAAGATATCCTAGCACAGTAGAGGTACTAAATATTAGTTGAAATCCTAAATGAACTAGATAAATACTAAACATACTTTGATTGCAATAATACACTGACCTACACGTCCCTTGAGATATACTCAGAGACTTATTTTAAATGTACCAAACTATCACTGAAAATGATAGTTGGATATCATTCTGGCAAGACTAAGATGAAGTTGATAAGAATATTAAAAGATAGGTTTCATTGATAGGAAAATGTTTTTTGATACCTGGATGATAAACTAGATACCCAAATAATAACTTAGGCCATTTGGTAACACTATTTGTAATACCCCTTGAGAATTCCAAAGTTGAATTCATTTCTCTCAATAAATGGACACTCTTTTTACCATTGTCCACTAGATACTGTAAGATAAAGCTTAGTTTAGGTACTGCTTATATAATTATTGCCAAATGGAGTTGTATGTAATTAAAGAAGAAGCTGGATCAAGTTTTGACTTCATTTTATGGGATTTTAATTTGTCTTATGAATCATTTCCATTGAATTGATGCTAAGAAAAACACTGAAGTATAAAACAGTTACAAACTACTACATATGCACTAAAATATGATCTTCAGTTGGAATATGTGTTAACTCTAAATAATTTCTAATTCCCTATTATTTTTCACCAGATGTCTCATGTGTTTTAATTTTATTTAACACCAGGGTCTAATTTCTGGTTAGTGTGATATGGAAATGTCTTGCTTCTGTGCACAGACACTGTTATAAATCAATAGAAACAATAAGTAAAATATAAAAGGAGAGTTCTGTTTCCACTTAGGATGTACAAACTTGTAAAAGAATGTTTTCTTAAAATGAAAATTAGAAAAGCCAAATAGTCTACAAAATCATAATTTTTCTTGAGAAAAAAATTAAAACCCTTTATTTCAAGGGATAAAAATTCCTCCATGGAGTAAAGGAGTGCATCCTTTTTAAAGCATGGGAGAGAGATGTCTACCATGATTCTAAGATAAAATTGATATTTCTGAGGTATTGTTAAAGGTCAAGAGTGGGCTAGCATATCAATTTTGTATAGCTCCGAGCTCCAGAAAGGTAAGAAGATTACAATTAATCTTAAGATATTTTAAACAGGTCTCCACTAAAAATGACTGAGAATAGGTCTGAGGACAGATGCTGCTTGGTGGCAAAAATGTACATGATGTAAGTTGATGCCACTGGAATTCAGGCATGAAGCTACACCGGCATCCCTAGACACTTCCTTCATAGGAAGTAAATATTAGCTTTAACCTGATGGTGCAGGGACAGTAAATCATTTCACATGCAGGGCTCATACAAAATCCACTGCTTCTTGTGGAATGGAAAAAAATAAAACTGCTTGCCTCTTGGAGATAGTTAGAAAATAATTTCCAAACCACAGAATAAGCAGTGATTCATTGCTCATGAGGCAGAATAACACATACACACACACACACACACACACACACACAACCCTCTTTCTGTAGGCCCAAGGATATGTATCAACACCAAGAGGAGATAAGGTACTGCTAATGATGGGGCAGAAAATAATCCCTCCTATGGAAGACCAGTCAGGTAGAAGACAGAATTTAGTTGCAGTGGAGAAGGGGGGAAGGAATGCTGAGGAATCCCTATACCTTAGGCCCAGGTATATAGGACCTTCCAGAGACTTAGTCTGATACAGGAGACTAAAGAATACTTCCTGGTCCCACCACATGGAGTAAGTAACAGTAACGCCCTCTCCATTGCACATGTGTACTGTAATTGCTCAAAATTAAGAGTGGAATGGGAACTCTAAGAAAAAGTCTCTAGCCCCACATGCCCCCTTTCAATTATAAACTAACAGCAGCCTGGCAGCAACTGGCATCATTAATGCCCAGCAGAAGTGTACCTAGATATCATACTATTTACCCCATTTTCTACTGTTGTTCCCCCACATGACATATATTATTAAATCAAAAATTGTAGATGCACACAAAAAGCAAAAACAAACAAATTTTCAAGATAAAAATTAATCAGCAAAACTAGATTCTGGATGTATGAGAGAGGGAGTACAACGTAATTATGATTAATATGACAAAGGATCCAGTGGAAAAGGTGGACAGCATGCACAAAAGATAGATTGACAGAAATTATCCAAGCTAAAGCATAGAAAGAAAAAAAGGACAAAAATATTAATCAATTAACTTAATAATTAATTCAATCAAAAGTAGAGTATCCAGGACAATGGTGTCAAATTTGATCAGATAATGGCTAAGAATTTTCCAAATTAAAGAAAAATGAACCATAGGTCCAAGAAACCCAGAGAACACAAGCAGGAAAGAAAAAAAAAAATGCTGACACAGAGGGCCAAACGCTGATTAAAAAAAAAAAAAAAATCAATAAAATACCTGGAAAGTTCTCAGAGAAAAAAGAAACAAAGAACAACAACAATGCAATGTAACAGATTCCTTTCAGAAATTATGAAAGCTGGAAGACATAGGATGGCATTTTTAAACTACAGAGAGAAGTATTTAATTCAAAATTCTATATCATATGAAAATGTTTATAAAGTTGTTTTATGGATTTCTCTGTTATTTTTCTGTTTTCTATGTCACTGATTTCTACTGTTGTTTCCCATTTCCTTTTTTTATCTAATCTTGCCTCTTGGAGATAGTTAGAAAATAATTTCCAAACCACAAAATAAGATATTTTGAGTTTTATTTGCCCCTGTACTAGTTTTCTTCCATCTTTCTGTCCTCCCCTCTTTCCCTCCTTCCATTTTCCTTTTTTTCCCATGAAGATACTGAAGTGCTGATTTATTTCTTCTCTCCTAAAATAAACATTTAATGCTATAAATTATTCTCTAATTACTGCTTCGGTGACAACTCGAAATTTTAATATATTTTGTTTTTATTTCCTTGTAGTTCTAAACACATTTTCATCCCCCATTTGATTTCTTCTTTGACTCATATGTTATTTAGAATTGTGTAATTTCATTTCCATGTATTTGGGTATACTCTAGATATCTTTCTCTTATTGTATGTTATTGATTTCTATTTTAACATCAGGTGTCAAAGAACATACTTGGCATGACTTGAGTTCTTTACATTTATTAACAATTTGTTATTACAAATATATTTCATTTCCAACTACTTGGAGATTTTCTTTTCTTTTCTTTCTTTTTTTTAGAGAGAAAAAGAGAGAGGGAGCATAAGCAGAGGGAAAGGCAGAGAGAGAATCTTAAGCAGGCTCCACAGCTAATAGAAAGCCCCACTTAGGGCTTGATCTCATGACCCTAAAATTATGACCTGAGCTAAAATCAAGGGACCAATGCTTAGTTGACTAAGCCACCTAGGTGCCCCCCTGTTATCCTCTCTTACTAGTGTCTAATTTGATTCCACTGTGGTCAGACACCATTTTTTGTATGATTTTGGTTCCTTTAAATTTTGGGGGTGTTTTATGATTAGAATATGGTATCTCTTGGTATGTGTTCTCTGGGTGCTTGAAAAAAATGTATATTCTGCTGTTGATGATGGATTATTCTATAAATGTAGATTAGATCCTATTTGTTGATAGTGTTACTAAATCCTTCCATATCCTTGCTTATTTTCTGTCTAGTTGTTTTATAAATTGTTGAGACAGTGCTTAAGTCTCTGTAATTGTATATTAGTCTTCCTTCTGTCAGTTCTATCCATCTTTGTGTAACATATTTGGAAACTCTGCTCTTTGGTATATAAACATAGGATTGTTCTGTCTTCTTGCTTGTTCATACTAATTATTTTGAAGTAGTCCTCTTTGTATCTAGTAACTGCTTTCCTCCAAAGTCTACCCAATCTGATATTCATATAGCAATCCTTGATTTCATTTGGCTAATATTTGCATCATATATCATTTTCCATCCCTTCCCTTTCAACAAGTTGTATCATTATATTTGAACTGAATCTCTTGCAGATGACATATAGTTGGATCACATTTTTATTTCATGCACTCTTCCAACCTCTGCCTTCAAGTATTTGAAACATTTACATTTAATATAACATTGGTCATTTAGGGCTCTGACATTTTTTTCATTCTCTATTTGCTATCTTTGTTTTCTGTTCACTGATTCATTTCCCTGCCTTTCTCTGGGTTGTTTGACTATTGGGGGGAAATTTTACAAAATACAAACAAATAAGAAACAAATCAAATGTTCATTCATGGAGATACAAAATTTGGTTGTCATCATTACTTTGTATAGATACATATTTCCATCTCTTAGAATTTTTTTGTAGTAAGGATTGGAAAGTAATAAATTCTTTCATCTTTTGCATTTTGAAAGTCTTTATTTCCCTTTTTCATTGAAATAAAGTTTTGCCTGGTAAATAATTCTGTTGTGACTGGCTTTTGCTTATCCATAACTTTAAAGATGTTGTTCTACTCTCTTCTTTCTTTCCATCATCCTTGTTTTGGTTCCTCTATTCATAATATGTCTTTTTCTCCAACTGTTTATAAGGTTTTCTCTTCACTTCTGGTTTTAAGACATTTGATTATGATATGTCTTCATGAAGTTTTCTTCATGTTTCTTTTGTTTGGAGAACATCGCAGGGAACACAATCTGTGAATTTGTGATTTTTATCAAATTTGGAAAAATTTTAGTCTTTATTTCTTTATTTTTTTCTCTACTTAGGAAATTCCAATTACATATAAATTATGCAATTAAACTTTTCCCATTTGTAACTGATAGTTTGCTCATTATAACTTTTTTCTTACTCTATTTTTTAGTAAAATTTCATCCATGTCTTCAAATTCACTTATTCTATAATTTATAATCTGCCTTTAATCCCATCTAGTATATTTTTAGATAATATTTTAGTTTTCATCTCTTGAAATTTAATTTTTTGTATCTTTCACGTCTCTACTTATCTTTTGAATATATGGAATAGAGTCATAGTAACTTTTAATTTCTTTGCTAAATCTAGCAACTTTCCCCCCCATGGGTCTTTTTTGATTGATTGATTTTTTTATATTATCTAGTAAACTTTTTTGTTGAATATCATATATTGTAAATTTTATTTTTTATGGACATTTTTTACTCCTATAAATATTTTGTGCTTTGTTCTGACTGATGTTCAGTTTCTTGAAAATAATGAGAGCCTTTTATTCCAGCTTTTAAGATTTCTTCAGTGGGACTGGATAAGTACTCAGATTATGACTAATTATTCCCCTCTACTCAGTCCTTACCCTTCTTTTACTCAATTTTTCTTGAGTTATGAAGCTTTTTTTCCTGGGAGGAATAAGCACTACTGTTGTCCCTGTAACAGCATCAGAGGATGCTAATTTCAATCCCTTTGTGTGGTGTGTGTGTGTCTGTTGTGTGTATATATACATTTCTCCAGTCTCAAGTGTTTCCTCACACAGATATGTTTTCACTACTGTGTTGAATACTCGAGAAGTACCTTCTCTACATCTCTGCAATTCTTTATCTGCATAGGTCCTTTCTATATTGTACTCGGCTCACGATGGAGTAAAGCTCAGAATCTTGGTGGTCACCCTCACTTTTTTCATGTTACACATGCATTACTGTTCTTTCTTCATTGACCTCTTCAAAACATGGTTTATATATTTTGTCTGGTTTTTTTGACAATTTCAGGTGGATGTATCTATTCTACCTCTATTACTCTGTTTTTGTTGGGAGGAGAAATTAATATTAAGGTTTTAAAGCTGGAAGGAGTACATACTTATTTGTTACACTTTTGCTATATTTTCCTGCTATTTTTGTGAATTACGTGTTATTTTACAATGTTGTTAAAATAATAAATCAGCTTTAGTTGGGAGATAGACCTTGGATGCTCAAGTCTACATTAGAACAGTTGGTAGGAATAATAAAACATGATCATCAAAACATCATGTTGTCATTGTTTAATAACTGATGGGACCATGACAGCATCTCAGACACCAGAAAACATGAATATTCATTCCAATTACTATGAGTCACATTGTGACATCAGAATGAAGCTTCAAGGGTTTGCTCTTTCCAATCTTTTGACTTCAGGGCAGACAGCAGTGTCAAAACATTACCATACTGTGAGAGGAACCTCACCTGCTTCTTTCTCCGTTTGAAATTATTATCAAGTTTTGGACTAAGCTGCAGTCATCACACTTAAGATTGGATATTGAGCTTGTGAACAGAATATTATCAAACAAGCTAAAGAAATCAGTAAGCAGTCAGCAAGTTCAGAAGCTGTTGTATTGGACTACTTTAAGGTCAACTACTGTTTCATTAACAGAAAATTTCATTAGCATATTAAAGAAATGTTCAAAGAGTTCTCTTTTTTTAAGTGGATTAGCAGTTCATCTTCATGAGGGGATATAAGATAGAGAGTTTCTCTCTGTATATGTTTCTCTCACTCATTTTATCGCTCTGAATGACCTGGCTCAGTTTTAATATGATTTTGGGGGGATAACTAATATACAAATATTTTAGCTACATCATTTATAAGAATAACTAATAAAATTTCACCAGATATCAGACTAAGTGTCTATTTAAAATTACAGGATTTTTATTCTTCATGACTGCAAAAATATAAATCTCTCTGTATAGGTACAACACTAGTCCACCAAATTGATCTATATGTTAATCCTCATAACCAGTGAATATATTTTCCGTATAGCAAAAGAAACTTGGCTGATATTATTAACATAAAAACTTGAGATGGTAAGATTATCTTAGATTATCCCTTGAAGCTCAATGGAATCTCAAGTGTCCATATAAAGGAATGGATAGAAATGGGATCCAGGGTCAGAAAAAGAGATATGACAATGGCAAAAATCAGACGAATGCAAATATTAGAAAGAGAGGTCACAAGCCAAAGACTGTAGGCACCCTCTAGACACTGAAAAAGGCAATAAATGAATTTTACTGGTGAGTCTCCAGAAAGAAGGCAACTCTACAGCACCTTAAGTTTAGCCCGGTGAGGCTGATTTTAGATCTTTGACCTCTAGAACTGTAAGAGAATAAATGTGTGTTGGTTTGAGCACCTAATTTGCAGTGATTTGTTGCAACAGAAACAGGAACCTAAAACACTCTCTAATAAAGCATTGCTTTTTATTCTGCCTTATAGCTCTATAGTAAAAGAGTTTTACTCCAACAGGCTATAACCTTTTTAAGGCCAAATGCTTATAAACACTATGTTGCTTAACATAATACTTTTCGCCATGCGTGCTCTAAATAGGGAACATTATTTCACCACCAAATAGACCCAGGTGATGGAAGGTCCCCAATAAATAACAATCCTAACTATAAACAAAGAAAAGACTGCATGATGAATGATAGATGTTAAGAAGTGAGAATGCATTAAGTACTAGATAATAACTTTCCCATATTTTCTGATATCATCTTTCTAATATTTTGGACTTGGTTTGGGCCTATTGTTCTAAGCAAAGACAGATAAAAAATGAAAATGAAAATGCTATATTACCTATGCCAGGATATCACTATTTAGGTGGCTTTAATGGAAAGTGTAAATATTTAGGGTTTTCCTCCATATCTTTGCAGTTGTAGATCTCAGAAATAAAATTAGATCTATAGAAGTTGGGAGATTTAGGCCTCCTAGTTTTAGAGAAGTTGAAAAACATTGTCTAAGAATCTGGCTTGTGTTTAAGAATCTTCCATTTCTGAAGTAAAATTATGTGAGACAATTGTATTTCCTTTTCAGTGAAGGGTTAAAGAAGCTGTGATAGGGATGAAAACTTTGGGGGGAGCAAGGAGGGGACAAGAGAGGGCTTTACCTTACTAAATATAGCTTTCAAACATATCTTGGGAAGTTATCTGAAAGGAGAGAAGTTGGGCAGCATATAGAAATACTGAAGTGCCCAGTGCATGAGAACTGAATTTTTAAGTCACAATCATCTAGCCTGATGCTGCTTAATTGTGGTTTATCTTTTCCTTGTGGAGCTACACTGTGAGAACTCCTCTAATATTCAGGAAACCTAGCCAGATGATGGTGAGAAATGTTCACATTTCTCTTGAGAGGGAGAAATGAGTAAGTCACACTGGGAATGAGATGGGATGGTGAGATCCCTGTGATTATAGTTTGTATAATATCCATGTAAAAATGGGGGGAAATAATTGTTAAGAGATTCTCCATTGGGCCTCTCATGTTTCTGCATGTCCTGTAAGCTAGAACAGTGAAAACGTTTGATCAGACTAACTTCTCAAGAATTTTTGTAGAGTAAATGGCCTTAGAAGATAGGGATGGTGTCTCCCTCCAGAGGAAAGGCAGGTTTATTTGACATTCAGAATACTGTATCCTTATAGGGCAAGATTTGGGCAGGTTCTTAAAAGGCTGGGATTTCCTATACGTATAGCACCTAGCTGCATGCGTCTCCTCATCTTTGTGCGTTCTGAGGTGACAAGGAGAACTGGCATGAACATGAAGCTCATGCCATTTGCTGTGTAAAAAAGTCTTGTCTCTGACCCAGGAAATCATGCCTTCTGCCAGGACCCATGGAATTACGGTAAACTGATTTGTTAACTTGTAAGGAGGGGAAAATATCAGATTCTACACATGTGACTTAGTTTCTAACATTCAACTGAATTGTTTTCTCACTGGTAAATTAAGGATTATCATACTCATTGATTTCATTTAGATCTATAATTTCATGCTTATATACTATGACACAAATTGAATAAACATGTAGGCCAATCCTGTAGTTCTTAAAATGTGTTTTCTAGACCATTTTTTTTTTTTTATTGAGAATCTCCAGATGTATCTGTGAAGTACGGATATCTCTAGGTCATATAGCACACTTATTGTAACAGAATCTTTGAGATCAGAATGCAGGGATCTGTCATTTAAAAAATATCCTCAGGCAATTAGAGTACTCTAATTTTTATTATGAACTGTGGAATGTAAATGGACAATAAGTACTGTATGGCCACATATTACTCTTTCTAGTTGTTACCGTTTTTTGCTTTTTAATTACATGTATGGTTTATTGGGAATCATTTCTTAGAAAAATAGATGTGTTTAGAAAAAAAAAATGGATTAGTGAGAAGAAATTATCAGCTCTCCAGCTCTGTCAAAATAAACACTAGGCTTCACACTTAAAAGAATTCTTTCAAGTTTGTAAGCAGTTTATGATAATATTGTCATCACTATATTTTTAGGTTTGCAAGTTCAGCTTGCAAAGGTTGATTTTAGTGTTTAGGATTTTTTTTTTTTTTTTATAAAACCATTGTTTATTGCCTCTGCAGTGGGCACAAGGTTTCTACCAGATAAGTGTTGCTGACTTGTCTATTTGACTTTGAGGCCCGAACAATAACTTTTGATCAGTACGGATGTGTGGGTAAGGGATATCAGTATCCTCTGTAAATAAATCACTAAATTATCCTTTTTAATTGCTAAAAAAATTAAAAACTATAAAACTAACACAATACAGTAGAAAAGAGGGTGACTGTGGATTAAAACCCAGTTCTTTCTCTTTTTGGTTCTGAGGTCTTAAGCAAATAACAAAATACTTGGTTCAGAAGTATAGAAAACAGTTACAATTAAATTATATGACCTAAGAGTCTACGTGTTACATACTTTAGTATCACTTTCTTATTTTAATGGTCTATGTCACAAAGTTCACAAAACACTAAATATGATGACATTAAACATTACTAAATTATTACAAGATCTACATCTTTAACAAGTTTTAAAGAAGCATACCTCTAAAAAGATCTATACAATTAGATACTTTCATTATTAATATTAATTCATATCACTATCGGGTAAATGGAACATATACCTTCAATCATATACAGACCCACATTCAAAGATGGAATACGTTTATAGGTCTAATTCCTCCCCAAGGTAGTTTAGAAATAAAAATTTTCCAGGGTTTTTAGATAGGTATAAAGCTTCAACCAATTTGATAATACTCCTCTGCCTTCCACAGCTTTTTAAAATCATTGCCTTTAAGTTCTGAAATGGGAGTTATTTTACGGCCTTGCATTTTCTTACTCTGACTTGAACAAATGGTGCTTAGATTTCTTTTATTACTATTTGCAATGTCTCTGTTTCCATAAATCTCAAACTCAGAGAGTCTTAAGGGAGATAATACTCTTAAAAATCCATTTCTAAATCTTCTGAAAAGCTTAAAGGAATAGATTAGGTGTAATAATTTCAGTGGTGGATTTATAATATTTTCTATCTCTGTGAATATCTTAATTTAGTAAAATGTTTCTGTGCTTATGTAAATGAATTTTGCAACACATTCACAAAAATATGTATTATAAAGAAAAAGAAGAAGGTACTGTTAGAAATATGAAATCAACCCATGAGTTAGGGAATTAAGATTCAAGTTCATACATAACATACAAGTTCACTTTTAGATGTAAAAATCTGTCTCAGATATCCAGAGGATGTACATTCTGTGCTCCACAGATATAAGAATATAATTCTGTTACTTAGAATTAAATTTAGCTACATGCAAAATAAAAACCTATGGTAAAGTACTTAAACAAGATTTCATTTTAATTTCTCTCATTTTTTTAAAAAGATTTTATTTATTTATTTGACATAGAGAAATACAGTGAGAGAGGGAACACAAGCAGGGGGAGTGAGAGAGGGAGAAGCAGGCTTCCCGCTGAGCAGGGAGCCCAATGTGGGGCTCAATCCCGGGTCTCCAGGATCATGACCTGAGCCGAAGGCAGTCGCTTAACCAACTGAGCCACCCAGGCGCCCCTTAATTTCTCTCATTTAAGAGATCCAGAGGTTTGTGTCTCACAAGTGATGTGGGGCACCACATATTCTGGCCTAATGTCCTTTCATCTCTCTGACCCGCCATCTTTGACTTGTGTCTTCAACCTTTGTTGTTAAGACTCACCATCACATCTAGTTGCAGAAAGGAGAAAGAGTTTTTCCTTTTCTTTTAAAGGAAAAAAAATAATGTCACATTATATTTCTGCTTATGCTTTATCAGGCCTTTGGAATGCCAAGGCCCAGGTAACCACTGTGCTATTGGAATGCCAAAGGGAGTTGCCTTACAGAAGCTTTATTAGCTCAAACATCTTAGGCATTGTCCCTTAGGCTATGTTTACTAGCACACACAGTTTAGCATACCTTATCTTTCCAGCAAACAGAGCCAATTAGGTTCAATAAGACCCCTGGTGACACTATCACTTGTGTTTGAGAAACAGTGATAAAGATTTGTTATTACCCTGAAGGACCAATAAAAATGGGAGCAAAGAAAAACAAAGGGTCTTCCTCTCTGAGCCTTGACCTCCTTGCCTTTTCTCTTTCACAGCAAAGTTTGGAGTAACCTTTCATTCCCTGGACAGGGATTGCTGGCGATTCCCAGCACACTGGATACCAAGGTTGCCGATCTGATAACTGAGATAACTACTAAGTGACTAATGGGGCAGGTAGCAGATATAGCAAAGACATAGCAGACAAAGGGATGATTCTCATCCCAGGTAGGATGGAGCAGGAAGGTGCAAGATATCATCACACTACACAGAATGGTGCATAATTTAAGTTATGATTTGCTTATTTCCAGAATTTTCCATTTAATATTTTAAGACTGCCACTGATCATGGGTAACTGAAACAATGGAAAATGAAACCATGAATAAGAGGAAATTACTGTCATGAGAAATGTAATAGCTGACATAGGGCAAGTTGAATACAATCTCCTTCACAAATGTAATATAAAATTACTGCGGGAAATAAGGGAACAGGGTGATGTATACATGTTTTCTTACTGAAACTTTAATATTTGGAGAAATTTCTTCAAGAAATGTTCCTTGTTGTTTTTAATTGCTGGAAATTTTATACACCTGCTGGAAGTAGTACCTTATCTTGTAAACAAAACAACAAAAGCCTTCTGAATAGCCTTGAAACTCTCACTTCTCGGATGTGGAAATGGAGGATGTGACCAACAGACTGATGTATTCCTGATGTTAACTGAAACAAAATGTTTGTTTTTACTTGAAGTGAATATCTAGATGTAAAAACCTAAAGTGTGTATTATCTAAGATAATAAATTACTGTCTTTCTTAATCTCAATATTTCTCTGAGATAATGCACCCCAACTCCTTAAAATGTATGAAAATGAGGAAATGACTCATCCTAATCCAATACAAAAATCCTGGCCTCCTGCAACTGATAACTTTTTTTTTCCCATGATGAATTTTCAGCAGAGGAGGCCTCCTAGCCTCTTTTACTCAATCTCCTCTTTGAATGTCTATTATATTTCTGATAAATATGAAAAAGAAGAGATATTTCTTTTCTGATATTCAATGCAAATATTTAATACATAAAGAATATGACAGACTATGAGCTAGGTGATGATAAATTCTGAACAAGAAATATGTGGCATTTATAGCAGCCTAGGATTCATGGCACAACTAATAAGTGATTTGGATGGTTAGAACAGGGAGGCAGGGGGACCCTGGGTGGTTCAGTTGATTGAGCACCTGCCTATGGCTTGGGTCATGATCCTGGGGGTCGAGGAATTGAATCCCACATTGGACTCCTTGCTCAGCGGCGAGTCTGCTTCTTCCTTTCCACCCTGCTTGTGCTCTCTGTCACTATCTCTGTCTCTCTCTCAAATTAATAAATAAAAACAAAACAAAACAAAAAACCAGGAAGCTCAGTAGGAACTGGAGTTACTTGGGAAGTTGATGGGTTTAAAGTTATTTCAGAGATTGTAAGAATAAGAAAGGTAGAGAGAAAGATCATTTTAGTTAGAATAGATACATGAATGGATAAAGAAGATGTGGTTCATATATACAATGGAATATTACTCAACCATCAGAAAAGATGAATACCTACCATTTACACCCACGTGGATGGAACTGGAGGGCATTATGCTAAGTAAGTCAATCAGAGGAATACAATTATCATATGGTTTCACTCATATGTGGACTATACGAAATAGTGCAGAGTATCATAGGGCAAGAGGGGGACTGAATGGGAAGAAATCAGAGAGGGAGACAAACATGAGAGACTCTTGGCTCTGGAAAACAAACAGAAGGGGAAGTTTGTGGGGGATGGAGTAATTGGATGATGGACATTAAAGAGGGCATGTCATGTGATGAGCACTGGGTGTTAAATGCAACAGTAGTGTTCAGTGGAACACTATGTCTGAAACTACTGATGTGCCATATGTTGAGTAATTGAATTTAAATAAAAAATGTTTGGACACAGAAACAAACTGAGGGACTTGGAAGGAGGGGTGTGGGGGGATGGGAGAGCCTGGTGGTGGGTACTGGGGACACCTATTGCATGGAGCACTGGGTGTGGGGAATGGGGAATGAATCTTGGAACACTGGAAAAAAATTTAAGTAACAATAAAAAAAAATGTGTGCATGTATGTGTTATAGAAAATGAGAACTATAGGGGAAAAAAACACCTTTGTAGATCATTTTGCGTAACCCAATTCAGTTTTAAAGCAAAAAGCCCGACCTGCAGAACAAAAGAGCAATTCAGTTAAGCTTGAATGCATGTGGCCTATTTATTAATGGGAATAAGTTTCAATGAAACCAACACAAACTTTGGACTTGATCCAAATAATGGGGAGTCATTAAAGATTCTTGAGCAGGATAGTAACATGATGAAGTGAGTATTTCTAAGACTGATATTTAGGAGGCTGTTGCAGTTATAAAGAATGCAGAAATGAAGTAGTACTGACTTGCACTGTATTTGGGGGTGATGTGGGATTCCATGGAGATACGCTGTGAATATGATCAGTTTCATAGAGTAAAGATTTAATTGAAAATCTAGATTAGAATTAGAATTTGGGAGGTTTGCTATAAGAGTTAAGAATAAAGATAGAGACTTAGACTAGTTCTTAAAAAAATATATATATAGGTGAAAAATCCCATAGTCAAAGACTCACCATTAGAGGTCTCATGGGTAATTGTTGATTACACACAGTGGAAAAAGGAAGACAAAAGAGGATAATATGTAGAAAATCCTAAGTACTGCACACATGCACACACACACACACACACACACACACACACAAACTGTTAGAGCTAATAAATGAATTTTGCAGTTTCAGGATACAAAGCTAACATATGCAAATCAGTTGCATTTTTACATGCTAACACTGAAATACCTGAAAAGGAAATTAAAAAAAAAAAAACAATTATAGTTACAGTGGCATCATAAATAATACAATACTTACGAATAAACTTACCAAAGGATGAATTACTTGTACACTAAAAACCATAAAACACTGATGAAAGAAATTAGAGAATACACACATTAGTGAAAAGATATCTTGTGTTTATTGATTTATGGACTTAATATCGTTAAAATGTCCATACAACCCAAATTTTTCTATGGATTGGATGCGATCCCTATTAAAATCCAAATGGCATTTTTAATAGAAATAATACAAACAGTCCTAAAATTATTATGGAATCACAAAAGGCCCTAAGTAGCCAAAGCATTTTGAGCAAGAAGAACAAAATTGGAGACATCACACTTTCTAATTTTTAATACACCATAAAGCTATAGTAATCAACATAATATGATATTGGCATAAAAACAGACATTTAGGGGCACCTGGGTGGCTCAGTTGGTTAAGCAACTGCCTTCGGCTCAGGTCATGATCCCGGAGACCCGGGATTGAGTCTCACATCGGGATCCCTGCTTGGCGGGAAGCCTGCTTCTCTCTCTCTCACTTCCCCTGCTTGTGTTCCCTCTCTGGCCATGTTTCACTCTGTCAAATAAATAAAATCTTTAAAAAACAAAAACAAAAACAAAAAACAGACATTTTGATCAATGGAACAGAATAGAGAACCTAGAAATAAATCCACACATTTATAATCATCTGATCTTTGAAAAGGTTATCATAAATATGAAATTAGGAAAGAATACTTCAGTAAAATATATTGGAAAAACTGGACACACACATACAAAGGAATGAACCTGGTTCCTTATCTTATAACATATATAAATATCAGCTAAAATTGATTAAAAACTTAAACATGACCCTAAACTATAAAACTTCTAAAAGAAAACAAAGAGAAAGATCTTTTTGACTCTGGCCTTAGTGATTTCTTGAACATGACACCGAAAGTACAAATAACAAGAAAAACTAAGCAAGTGGGACTAAATCAAAATAAAAACCTACTGCATAGAAAAGAAAATAATCAACAAAATGAAAATACAATCTATGGGATGTAAGAAGATATTTGCAAACTGTATATTCAATAAATGGTTATTACCCAAAATATAGAAGGTACTCTCATACATAATAGCAAAAAAACAAAAAAAAGAAACCTAAATAACCTTATTTTAAAAAGAATAATGAAAGTGAAAAGACATTTTTCCAAAGAAGACATAATAGCTGGACAAAGTATATAAGGAAAATCACTCCAAATCATTAGTCATCAGAGAAATGCAAATCAAAACCACAATGAGAAATCACATCATACCTGTTAGGATAGCAATTATTTAAAATAAAAAAAAAAGAACAACAGAAAAGATTAACAGTGTTGGCAGAAATGTAAACTGGTGAAATGACTATGAAAAACAGTATGAAGATTCCTCAGAAAATTAAAAATATAACTACCATATTAGCCAGTAATTCCACTTCTGGATATTTATCCAAAGAAAATAAAAACACTGCACAAAAAGATATGTGCAACCTCATGTTCACTGCAGCATTATTCACAATGGCCAGATATGGAAAGAACCTAAGTGTACATGGATGGATGAATGGGTAATGGAAATGTGGTGTATATATATGCAATGGAATCTTATTCAACCATAAAAATAAATGAAATCTTGCAATTTGTGACAACATGAATAGACCTTGAGGGCATTAAACTAAATGAAATAAATCAAGACACAGAGAGACAAATATCAGATCATCACACTTAGAAGTAAAATCCAAAATAAAACAAAACAAACAAACAAGAAAACAATGTAAAATCTGACCTGACCTGACTTGCTGGGAATAGATTCAGAAAATAGATTAGTGGTTGCCAGAGGCAGAAGGGAGGAGTGGGGTAAAACAAGTGAAGGGGATTAAAAGGTACAAACTTCCAGTATAAAATAAGTAAGTCATAGGGCTATCACATACAGCATGGTGACTGTAGCTAAAAATACTATACTTAATCCAGAGCTGGTTGATTTTTCATCTTATAGTGCACGACTAAGGTCATTCAGTGCTGAAGTTTGGCCTGATGCTTTAAGTCCTGTTCATTATAACTGAAATATTATGAGACAAATACAACACTAAGATTTTGTACCAGTTACTGTTGGTTAGATTACTCAGTGACTGACAGAGTGCTTTACCCATGTTGAAAATTTGAGTTCTGCAAAGAACGTGTAGGGCAAAGGGGTGGATTGCTGGGAGACCTAACTTCCTATGGGCCTTTAATATCCTCACAAGTTCTTGCTGGGTATGCCAAGAATGGAAGACCCTGACTCCTCTTTACCTGGGTCATGTCTCAGAATGCAACTTTGAGACGGAAACATTATCCCCCAAAGAGCAGACTTGCTTCTGCTCACTATACCAATGATAAGTTATCCCAGTTCAGGGTTTCCTTCAAGTAATGCAGTTGACTAGGTGTGCAGGCATCTATAATGGTCCTTTTACATTCCCTTGTGGGTCAGAGGGAGCATGGGAACCAACACAAACCAATTCTGCTCTTGCTGTGAGTAATAAAGTTCTTTGTGTTTTGTCCAGGACTGTTGTATCTTGGGCCATGCTCCATAAAATGGTAATAGGAAAACTATTTAGATTATAAGTAGAAGAAAATTTCAGACCTTTACAATTCTTGTCAAAAAAGTTGTCTGTTCTACTGCTTGTAGGGGAAAAAAAAAAACATCATTAGTAGAAAAGGTTAGTGATTTCTAGCTGTGACTATAAGTTTCAGAATATGAGTTTTTATACCTGCTTATTGCTGTTTTGGATTTTTGTAATTCAGATAAATCACTTAACCTCTGATCCCTCAACTTTCCCCCCAATAACATAAATTTATAAGTTTGGGTTTTCTTAAGTACTTTGGCATGTTAGATGTAAGACAACATTTTGTATGAAACCAAAAAGCTAATTTTTCACCATAATAGAATCCCTATAGTCCTTTATCTCCTTTACTTCTTTTTATCTTAGTCCTCCTCCACACATTCTCTGTGGACTTTACAGACCATAGAGTGTGTCACTCATATCAAAATAGGAAGGCCGATATCTTCAAGATAAGCAGAGCAATTTTTAGGGAAATTTTGAGGGGCACTATAATAATCCACTTTATACATGTGTAATTTTAGGCCACCAAAGTACAGCCCTATGAAAAATACTTCTATACTTTGCTGACTATAAACATAGTGGCAATATTGCCCATTATATTCCTTAATATGAGGACAGAAAGTATGATAGAGATAATTGGCTCAGCTTTTTCTTTTTAATGTAACCTACTTTCTTTTCTTTCTTTTTATACCTCCCTTCACCAGTCATACCTAACTGGGGAACTAGGATGCACATGCATTTTTCTGGAAAATTCCAATGTTTGGGGATGTCTCTGAATTTACATTATTTTTTAATTCCATTTAGAAATTACAGGCAGAAGAATCATGCTTTAGTTCTCAGGAAGATCACTGAAATTCTTTAGACTGAATAATTTTTATCTTGTGTGATGATAATTCCTCATGTTTTTTGTGAGAATCAGTTAGATAAATGCTGAATTATGCATTTTATAAATACATTTTACATGTTACATTTACCCAAAGTGTGTGTGTGTGTGTGTGTGTGTGTGTGTGTGTGTGTGTGTGTGTGTGTGTACATACATATATATGTTCCTTAGGGCTATCATAACAAAGCACCACTAGCTGGCTGGCTTAAGACAATTTATTCCCTCACAGTTCTAGAGGCTAGATGTTCAAAATCAAAGTGTTGGCAGGGCAATACTCTTTCTCTAAAGTCTGCAGGGGAGGATCTTTCTTTGCCTATTCCAACTTCTGGTACCCTTAGATGTTCTTTGGCTTGTCCCATAATAGGATATGACATCATAGTTTCAAATAATGCCATATTCTAAAGTACTGGTAATTAGGACATCAACATCTATTTCTTGGGTACATAATTCAACCTGTAACAGTCCACCTCTGGCTCCCTAAAATAAGTTTTTCCCCATACGCAAAATGCATTCACCCATCCCCAAATGCCCAAAGTCTTAACTATTCCAGCATTGACTCTAAGTAAAAATATCATCTAATATTATCAACTCAAAATCCCAAATCATACCATGTATATCAATTATGGATGAGATTTGGAGTATGATTCATCATGGAGCAAAATCCCTCTCTCTCTGTGAGCCTAGAGCACCAGATAAGAAATTATCTGCTTCTAAAACACAATAGCAAGACAGGCAGAGGCAGATATTCCCATTCCAAAACGGAGAAATTAGAAGGAAGAGGGTCATGGATCCCAAGCAATCTCAAAATCGAGCAGGGCAATTTCTACTACAGGACAAGTCCTGAGAACAATGTTCTGGGCTTGGTATGCCTCTCAGCCCACCAGGACGCTGGTTGTGCCCTCTTAGCCCACTTTCAAGTTGTCCCTGTACATTATGCAGAATCATATGTAAACCATTTCCAAGATTCCTCTCATCAGGCAACTGACTGGAATTCCCCACAAGACTACAAGTGTGGACTGGGAGAAAGAGGAGAACTTGGCAGTTGTGGGGACCATGAGCATTTGTGCTACTTTGTCATGTAACTTACCTGTGCCTTCAGGGACTGATTGAGCCGGAACTCATATATACCATTTCCATTTTATGATGAAGTGCTACTGTGCATGCCCCATTTTATGATGAAGTGCTACTGTGCATGCCCAATTTTATGTCTCAGTGGATTGGATAGCAGCCAGTTTATAATGAACAGTTCAGTTTGCATAATAACTTGGTGACCCATGGCTAAGCATTCAGCCTACTAAGTCCCGTACTGAAGTTTAGAATTCAGCATATCTTTTTGGGGCCTAATCCAACATATAACATCATTATAATTAGTGATAATAGGAGTTATATTCATTGTTACTAAGTTATTTCTATCTTTACAATGTTGAACTTATGTCAATATAATTCTAGCTTTATCTCATTCTAAAGACTTGATTTTAAAATGAGATAACAAATGCTACTTTTAATCCACCAGGGCAAGTACTTACTTTGCTGAAAAAGCAGACTGCATAAGTAGATCATGTGCAGGTTTTATCCCAAATTCCAAAATGCTTAAATTAAAATAATGGTCCTATTACTAATAATTATTACTTACCCATTGATACCACAAATATTTATTATGTTTCTAGTATGTTCCAGATATGATTACAAATATTGTGTCATAGAAATGAACAAAACAAGTCTCCTGTTCTCATGGTTTCTATAGCTTAGAGGAGAGAGACAGGCAATAAAAAATAATATTAAAATATCTATAACATTGATTCAGGTCATGATTAATAAGTATTATAAAAATAAGAATATAGGGTTTAAAAGAGATAGCAACTGAGTTGAGCACATTATGGATATCAGCTTTCATTCAGACATTTTAGTATTTTGCGTATCATTACACTTAATTTTCACAGTACCTACAAAATAAATTTATAAAACATAACTATTATATTTCATTTTTTCTGGGGAGAAAACTGAGGCATGGAATTTGAATAACAATCTCAGTGTAATCCTTCAAATAAAAGAAGAGCCAGAAATCAAAATAAGGCTCATTTTACCTCAGGAAGATTGTGCTTTCTCACATCCCTCACTACATTGGCATGGTAGTTTCTATTGTGCCCAACATGGAGAAGGAACCAGAGAGTGTTCTGCGGGAATATATTTATGATGATCTGTTTACACTAATCTTTCCTTTCTTTAACTTCTACTATTCTTGTATATAAGTACTGCCTTATTATAATCTACCTACTTGTTTGTTTCTATAATTGTACTGCATATTTAGGTAATAATCCTTTCATGTGTACTTGCTTTACCTCTATAAAAAAATGTATGTTGTCATATAGGCACAACAGTTGGAATTAGATGAAAAGATATAAAACGTCTTATGGGTTATGGTATCAAAAATGCATAAATTCTGCCCTTGACTATCCATATACACCACCCCTGTAAGGTCCCTGATAAAAGACATGCATAGAGGATACAGGTAGAAGAAAATAAATCTCTATTGTTTGCTGTGGCTTCATGCCAAATGTCATAGGGACAGCCTATGCCTACATCTAATTGAAGCTTAACTTACTTGCAAAAAAAAAAATACCATAAAACCCAAACCAAATTTCAGCTCTTATAACATTTCAAAAAAGAGCAGAATATAACCATGTTGAGAAGGCTCAGATGATATAATGTGATTAATGTAATACCTAAGGTAAAACTTGATTCTCCATAACTTTTTTTTTTTTAATAACTTCTAGGATGGGTAGCAGAAAAAAGAGAAAAAGGGCTATTACTAAGAAAGAATGTTTGCTCCATGATGGCCCTAAAGATGTACAAAAATAAGTATGTATTCTAAAAAGTGGTGCGAAAACAACTGGATAATCTCATTGAAAGATGTGTATCAATGTTATAGTGCTTACAAAAATTAATTAAAATGGAAAATAGACCTAAATGTAAGAGCTAAAACTACAAGAACCTTAGAAGAAAGCATAAGAGTAAATCTCAATTATCTTAAGTCACATAATCCTTTCTTAGGTATAACATTAAAAGCTGAAGCAACAAAAGAACAAATAAATAAATAAGTTGGGCTTCAACAAAATTAAAAAACTTTCATGTTTCAAAGGACACCATCAAAAAAGGAGAGAGATCCTTCTCAAATCTTCCAAAAAATAGAAAAGGAAGGGACACTTCCAAACTCCTTTTATGAGGACAGCTTTATAAAACCAGACATGGATAATACAAGAAAAAAAATGGAGTATTACATGCTCATCAATTAGAAGAATTAATATTGTTAATATATCCATAATACTCAAAACAATATATTCCATAACATTTTCATCAAAATTACAATGGCTTTATTCACAGAACTAAAACAAACAATTTTAAAATTTGCATAAAATTACAAAAGATTTTGAGTAACCAAAGCAATCTTGAGAAAGAACAAAGCTGAAGGCACTATGTTCTCTGATTTCAAACTATACTACAAAACTATAGTAATCAAAACAGTATGGTGTTGGCATAAAAGCAGATACATACATTAATGGAACAGAATAGAGAGCTCAGAAATAAATCCATACATATATGGCCAATTAATCTGTGTGAAAGGAGACAAGGAAGTACAGTCTCCTAAATAAATGGTGTTGGGAGAACTGGAGAGCCACATGCAAAAGAATGAAACTATACTATCTTATACCATACAGAAAAATTGACTAAAAATGAATTAAAGGCTTAAGTACAAGGCATAAAATCATAAGACTCCTAGAAGAAAACATATATGGTAAGCACAATGACATTGAGCATAATATTTTAGATCTGACTCAAAAAAGCAAAGAAAACAAAAGCAAAAATAAACTATTGTGACCACATCAGACTAAAAAAGCAAATACAACATACAGCAAAGAAAATCACCAAAAAAATGAAGAGCAATCTACCAAATGGGAGAAAATATCCATAAATCACATATCGGATAAGGGGTTAATGTATAATATATATACAGAACTCATACAACTCAATAGCAAAAACAAACAATCTGATTAAAAAATGGGTAGAGGATATGAATAAACTTTTTTTCCCTTAAGAAGACATACAGATGGACAATAGGTATATAAAAAGATGTTCAACACCACTAATCATCAAGGAAATGTATATCAAACCCATAATGAGATTTTATTTCAAAACTGTTAGAATGGCTATTATCGAAAAGACTAGAAAATAACAATTGTTGACAAGGATGTGGAGAAAAGAGAATACTTATGCACTGTTAGCTGGGAATGTAAATTAGTGTAGTCACTATGGACATCACTGTGGAGGTTCTTGAGGAAATTAAAATTAGAGCTATCACGTGATCTTGCAATTCCACCTATTTATCCAAAGAAAATGAAAACACTAACTTCAGTAGATATATGCTTCCCCATGTTCACTGCAACATTATTTATAATAGGGACATAGGGACAACCTAAGTGTTCACTGATGGATAAATAGATAAAAGAAATACGGTATATAGACACAATGGAACACTACTGATCCATGAAAGAGACTGAAATCTCACCAGTTGCCACAATGTGGTTGGTCCTTGACGGCATTACGCTAAGTGCAGAATTCAGACAAAGAAAGACAAATAGCATATTATCTCACTATATGTAGAATCAGGGGGAAACACAATAAAAAGAAAAGAAAGGGGAAAAAAATGAAATAAAAAAGCTGAATTCATAGACCAGAGAACAGTTTGGTGTTTTGGGGGAGAGATAGGCAAAATGGGTTAAGGGGGGGCAAAAGGCAAACTCCCAATTATAAAATGAATAAGTCATGGGGGTGTAATATATACCATGGTGACTACAGTTAATAATATTGTATTGCATATTTGAAAGTTGTGAAGAGAGTAAATCTTAAAAGTCTTCCTTACAAGAAAAATGAATTCATAACTATGTATGGGATGAATTAGTTAACTAGACCTATTGTGGTGATCATTTCACAATATATACAAACACTGAATCATTACATTGCATGCCTGAAACTAACATAATGTCATATGTCAATTATATCTCAAAAAAATAAATGAAGAGACAATCCAAGCAATTAATATTTCCAGTTCCATGTGTAAGGGGTTTAGAATTTTCCACTACATCTTAAAAATAAGCAAATTAAGCAAACTAAAAAATCAACAACTTTTCTTAGATTTGTAATAGGAAGAGGACACAGGTAAATCGTTGCCCCAAATATTAAAGAGTCAGACAAATAAAAGAAGTCACAGCTTACCAGAGGAGCGGGGACTTGGGAGCAGAAATACCCATAGAAACTACTGCAGGAGTAGGGGAAACATGAAATGTAATTGATGAATTGCTGAAGGCTAATGATGAACAAGTCTGAGAGTTAAAATCTTCAAGGGAACCAAACATGGGGGTGAGGACCCACAATAATGTGAGTATCAGAGAAAAATCCCCTCCTGCTTCAGTCAGGATAAGGGGAAAAGGAGCCATTTTGAAATATCCCAGAGCACTCTGTTTTTAACAAGAACTGCCTTCAGGAGAAACTAATTAACCAATACTTAACCTATTGGGGAATTATAAAAGCTTAAGTGACAGGAAATATTCAACTCAAACCCATTCTAGTCAACCTGTCCCACCTGAAGGGGGAGAAAAAAAATAAAAACTCTAGTGACATCTACAGGCCAGAGGCTTAGGCTCACTAAAAAGCTAATCATAAGATGATCAAATGCTTTCTCTCACCAGTCTCACCACCACATTGCTAAAAATGTATTTATAACAGTCCCTTTCACTCAGTATATCAAATCACAAGCATGACAAAAAGCAAAAGCCACAATTTGGGAAGACAGCAAGTGTTAGAAACATATGTGATTGGGATGTTAGAATTATAAGAGCAGGAATTTAGAACAGCTATGATGAATATGCTAAGGGTTCCTGTGGATAAAATAGAGGACATGTAAGAACATCACAGTAGGGTGATGTAAGCATAGAGTTGGAAAGCCTAAGCAAGAACCAAAAAATAAGTGCCAGAGATTAAAGAAAAAAATGAAGAATGCCCTTGAATAGCTTATTAGTAGACTGGACAAAGCTAAGGAAAGAATCTCTGAGCTAGATTATTTATTGATAGAATCCATGAAAAGAAAAAAGCACAAAGAAGGAGAAGAAGAACAAAAACAAAGAATAGAATATCCAGGGGCTGTGGGACAACAAAAAGTGTATATTATACGCATCATAGGAAGACCAGAAAAAGAAGAAAGAAAGAATGGAACAGAAGAGATATTTGAAACATTAATGACTGAGGATTTCCCAAATTGATGTCGAGTGCCAAGGCACAGATCCAGAAAGCTCATAGCACAAAACAAGTTAAACGCTAAAACAAAAACAAAATAAAACAAAAACAAAAACTACACCTAAGCATATCATTTTCAAACTAGAGATATACCAAAGATAAAAGGAATAAAACATCTTACCTACAGAGGAACAAAGATGAGAATTACATAAGAAATACCTTTAGAAACCATGAAAGCATGAGGAAAGTGGAGTGGAATATTTAAACTGTTGAGAGAAAAAAGCAAAACAACAACAAATTAAAAGTGTGTACCTTACAAAATTATGTGTCAGAACTGAAGGGAAAATAAATATCTTCACACACACACACACACACACACACACACACACACACACACACACCAGGGAATTTGTTGCAAGTAAGATTCAAGTAAGTTTTTTTAGAACAATGTAGAATAAATAAATAAATTCCTGGAAACAGGGGCACCTGGTTGGCTCAGTGGGTTAAATGTCTTCCTTTGGCTCAGGTCATGATCCCTGGGTCCTGATCCCATGCTCAGTGGGGAGCCTAGTTAAGGATTCAGATCAAATGTTTAGTAAACTAGAAAGAGCGGGAAACCTCCTCAATTTGATAAAGAATATTTACAAAAATTTAGAGATACCATCATGCTTAATGATGAGAAATACAAAGCTTTTCACTAAAATTGAGTAAAAGGACAGGGTGACTCCTCTTACCACTGTTTTCAACATCACACTGAAAGATCTACAGATTAAAAAGGAAAACATAAAACTGTGTTTGCAGATGATGTGATGCTCTATATGGAAAAAAATTTAAATGACAAAAAAACCCCACAAACAAACCCAAAAACCAAACAACAACAACAACAACAACAACAACAACAAATCAAAACCAGTGCTAATAAGCCATTATAACAAAGTTGCAGAATACAAGGTTAATATATAAAAGTGAATCATTTTCATATGTACCAGCAATGAACAAGTAGACTTTGAAATTAAAAACATAATACCATTTACATTAACATCACCAAAAGTGAAATACATAAGTTTAAATCTAGCAAAATATATATAAGGCTTATCAAAGAAAAACCACAAAACTGATAAATGAAATTAATGAACTAAATAAATAAAGAGATATTCCATGTTTATGGATAGAAAGACAGCACTATTAATATGTTAGTTCTTCTCAACTTGATTATAGATTCAAAGCAATCCCAGTCAAATTCTCAGCAAGTTATTTTTTTGGATATTGACAATATGACTCTACGGAAAGGGGAAAGACCTAGAATAGTGAAAAGAAAATTAATGGAGAAGAACAGGCAGATTTTTGACACTATGTGACTTTAAGACTTATTATAAAGCTATAGTAATCAAAGCAGTGTGGTATTGACAAAATTAAAACAAAACAAAACACAAATACCAGTAGAACAGAAGAGAGACCCCAGAAATAGAATCCCATACATACGGTCAACTTATCTTTGATAAAGGGACAAAGATAACATAATGGAGCAAAGATAGCCTCTTTAACAAATGGTGCCAAAGTGTACAGCCACATGCAAAAAAAAAAAAAAAAATTAGATACAGACCTTATGCCTTTCACAAAAATTAACTCAAAATACAAAATACAAAAAGCTAAATACAATATCATGAAGTTCCTAGAAGTTAAATAGGAGAAAATCTAAATTACCTTGCACACGGTGGTAACTTTTTAGATACAACATCAAAGGCATGATTCAGGAAAGAAATCAGGATAAACTAGACTTCATTAAAATTAAAAACTGTTCTATGAAAGAAATTGTCAAAAGAAGGAGAATATAAGCCATAGACTGGAAGGAAATATTTGCAAAAGATAAATATTAAAAATAACTCTTATGTAAAATAAAGAATTCTTAAGATTCAGCAGTAAAAAACAACTCAGTTAAAAAATGGGCCAAGGACCTTATTAAAACTCACTTCACTAAAAGAAGTACATCTATGGCTAATAAGCATTTGAAAAGATACACTGTATCATATGTCATTAGCCACGTAGAAATTAAAACAACAATGAGCTATCCCTATCAGAACAGTTAAAATCTATTAGAATGGCCAAAATCCAGTAGATTGGCAACACTAAATGCTGGCAAGGATGTGGAATTCTCCTACATTGCTAGTGGTAATGCAAAATGTGGTACAGCCCACTTTAGAATACAGTTTATCAGTTTCTTACAAAACTAAACACATGCTTACCATAAAATCCAGGAATTATGTTCCTCGATATTTATCTTAAGTAGTTTAAAACTTAGGTTTACACAAAAACTGCACATAGATGTTTATAGCTGCTTTATTCAACATTGCCAAAACTTAGGAGCAATTAAGATGTCCTTCAGTAAATGGGTAATATACAGTGATATATTCAGACAATGGATTATTACTCACTAATAAAAAGATATAAGCTCTCGGGGCGCCTGGGTGGCTCAGTTGGTTAAGCGACTGCCTTCAGCTCAGGTCATGATCCTGGAGACCCGGGATCGAGTCCCACATCGGGCTCCCTGCTCTGCGGGAAGCCTGCTTCTCCCTCTCTCACTCCCCCTGCTTGTGTT
>PITA01007082.1:0-94307 GCA_004023965.1 Spilogale gracilis | reverse complement strand
AAGTAAAATCTTAAAAAATAAAAAAAATAAAAATAAAAAAAGATTGCGATCAGGAAGTAGTCAAATGGTCCTAAACACAGAAAAGCCATAAGAGTCATTTTGGAGTGGGGTCAGGGTATTTTTAGACAGCAAAATACACATTTCTTCCTGTGTGATGGCATTGGGTAGAATTTGGAGAAAAAGCAATACAGTCATGAGTGTTTTTGATTCTTCAGTAATTTATAAGAAAATCAGACACAGTTTTCACCATCTCTCCACTTCTCATTAGATCAGTTCTTTCACATTGTTTTTAATGAATTCTGGAAATATAACCTTTCTACTATTATCTGCTTCAGGTTTGATGTGCCAGAGTTAGACCAAAGATTTCCCCCATGTGAGGAGGCAGAAGATTAGTCTCTGGTAGGGACCTGGATTCTTGGAGCTGGGTGGTGGGAGGAGGAAAATGCCAGGCACCATGAAGGTGGAAAATTAGAGCAAGAGAGCTGCCATGTGGCACATTCTCAACTTCAACACAGAATAGCCTCCTTCCTGTCATCCTCCTCCCTCCCAGAAAAAAACATAAGAAAATACAGAATAATAGGTGGAATCAAACTAACAATATTTTCATTCTTTCTGAATCCCTAGCAAAAAATTTTGAGAAAAAAATGTTATGATTGCCAAGTATTAAAAGCTTTATTTAAAAGAAAACTAAGCGCTCAATGTTAGGGCATTCTATGTTTATAGTAAGCTTCTATTTTGAGTATAAAACAGTAGTTTACTAAGCTATTAAAAATGTGGTTCTATTATTCCACTTCCATTAAAAGTAAAAAAGTGCCTACTTCAACATCCTCTATCATTTTCAGTGTGCCTAAAGGCTGGATGGCATCATTTACAAGTACTGAGGCAATGTGGGGATTTGGAAAGGTCTCTGTAAAAGGGAGCAGATACGCTCTTCTTTCCCTCACTCCACAGCTCAGAACTGGATGTGACTTTGGACGAGTGACTGCCATCTTGGACTCTAAGAAAAGGGCTATTCCTCAAGTGACATGGCAGGGAAGTGAAACTAGCTTGTGTCCCTAACAGGTTGGGGGATGCCTAGCAAATTACAGACTGCCCAACCTCCAAACGTACTTAATAGGAGAACTAAGTAAGCCTTTCTCTTGTTGAAGCCAATTATTTGGGTTTTCTCTTATAAGTAGCCAAACCCTTCATCTTTATTAATCACCTTATCTAGAAATAAAGAACTACTGTTTTTTTTTAAAGCACAGCTATGTAGAAGTCCTGAGTGAATCTGAGTTAATGACATATGAATAATATATCTTTAGTATCTTTCCAATCACATGCCTATGAATGTCTTTAAAAGTTGACAGTGTTGTAAAAAGGTTATTTTAATTTTGTTTCATTTTAAGTAACAATTATTTCCATGGCAAACTCATTTATACCACAAATTCACTCTGTAAATAAAAGAGAAACTTAAACAGACATAAGTTTCAAGACACAGAGCAAGCCAACTGTCACCAAATTAGAATTAGCAAAAATTGAGTATCACTAAGATTTTTTGAAGTAATTATATTCCTGTTCTTTTTCTAAAGCAATTTACTGTGGGTTACAGAGTATACAATTATTTTCCTCTGTCACCGAGTGTGGTAATGGTGATGAGAATTACTACTCAAGTAGCTTCATATGACTGCAAAATCTGCTATTTCTTCCACAATTCTCTATACCATAACCAGTGGAATATATGTTCTAATGAAGATCAGTCCTGCCAAGACTCTAAAATGTAAGTGGGAGGAAATGAACTTGAGTAAGTGCATTTCCAATAGAATTCTTTTTTTAAAAAAAAGACTTTCTTTATTTGACAGAGAGAAATACAGCAAGAGAGGGAACACAAGCAGGGGGAGTGAGAGAGGGAGAAGCAGGCTTCCCCGCAGAGCAGGGAGTCTGATGTGGGATTCAATCCCAGGTCTCCGGGATCATGACCTGATCCGAAGGCAGTTGCCCAACCAGCTGAGCCACCCAGCCGCCCCTCTAATAGAATTATTTTAGAGAAACTACACCTACCTCACTCACAGCAGTTATACTTTTATTTCTAAAAAGATTAAGGCATTGAACAAGAAAGTGTTCTACTGTGGAGAGAGGGGAGTAGAATATTTGTAGCACACTTTAGGGACCATGAAACACAAAGCTAGTCTTTCTTCAGCATTCTTCTGGCTGCCTGGAACCTTTAAGATAGTAAAAGCTTTATTTTTTTTAACACCATTATCTTATTTTCTTGAGTGGAAAAGAAAAGCAAACTTATGATATTCTACAAAAGCAGAAAATACAGAAGACAATTCTGAAAGTCGAGAGGATAAAATCAATGCTATGGCACCATATTTAATATGTTTCTTACAATAGTTCGTATAGAAATCATATGTAGTTGAGGAAGCAAAGGTGTTCTCTTAGTCTTCAAATTTGCACAGAGGAAGAAAATGGGAAGAAATAGCAAGGTCAGAACATAATTTCTATTTGTATGATATGTCACAAACCTCTTCAAGTGCATGAGATAGCTGTGCAAAAAAGTACTGTTTATATGAGATTTTTAAATTTTTCCACTATTACCAGATTTGTGGTTGATGAATATTCTTTTCTAATGAATATATATACAAGCTAGTGATGAATATTCAGATTTATTCATTAGTGATAATAGGACCAATAGGTTATTACTCCTATAGTTGTAACCACAAAGAACACTTGTGAGTAAACAAATAATTAACATAATCATTTTCTCAATTCTCCTTTTTAGAATTCAAAAGCAATGTGGTATCTATTGAATCTGTCATAGATTTTTTTTTCTAATTTTCTTAAAATGTTAGCATTTTTCAGAAGAAGGGATTGAAATCCTAATGGTTTCTTTCACTAAAGAAGAGTGTTTTTCAGTTATTTTGCTGTAAATAAAAATTGGAACCCATAACACAAGCATGATATAAGACCATCATACAAAGTTACTATATTCAAAATTGATGGCTTTCATGAATAAAGCTCATATAGACATTCTTGTACTAACATTTGATGATCATTAACATTCATTTCTTTTCAGTGTAGACCTAGATTATTTTAAAACAAAATATATGATATAAGACACTTTAAAAAAATGTCCTTCTTCCGTATATACATCTATGTGCAATACTCAGGAGAGAGATGCTACTTAAAATATGGGGCGAATCGGTGGCTCAGTGGATTAAAAAGCCTCTGCCTTCAGCTCAGGTCATGCTCTCAGGGTCCTGGGATTGAGGCCTGCATCGGGCTCTCTGCTCAGCAGGGAGCCTGCTTCCTCCTCTCTTTCTGCCTGTCTCTCTGCCTACTTGTGATCTCTCTCTCTGTCAAATAAATTAATAAAATCTTTAAAAAAAAAAGTAAAATATGAAAATACAAAATTTGAGCTTGTAAATGACATAAATAGAGAAAAATACTTGTAACTTTAAGATGCATGGTGGAGCCATGCTTTAAGTTTTAATCACTTGCTTTAACATGTAGGAATAGAAAATTATATAACTTTTATGGACAGAATCCTATAACAATAGGCAGAAACTAGTGTTGGGATTCCGCAGGGCAGAATAGCAGACCTGTGATTTGTGAGGATAATGGAAACCAAAGGACTTCCGTGCATGGGAGGGGCCGGAGATAGACTCAACTTCATAGAACTAGGGACTCACATGGGCTTATTCACGTGAAATGAGAATGTATAAAGCAATTACTGACGGTAAGGAACGGCCATATCTGTAAAGCCGCATGTCCGCCATGGTCAAAGGAGAGAGAAAACTGACCTTTCGGCATCTGCCTTAAGGCTCTGTGCATCCCCAGTTACTCTGGGGCAAGAACCCTGACCCGCCACTTTAAGAACTCTTTCTGAATGGGCAACTTAGAACTCTAGGTAGACTTTCTACAAGGCCCCTAGTGGAGAAGATGAACACACAGATGAAAGAATATAAAGACTTTTAAAGATGAGCCCAGAAACTAACAAACCAAAGAACATGAGGAAAATTTTTAGCAAGAAAGATTTTTTAAAAATTAATTATAAGGAGGTGAATAAACTCCTAATAAAATTAGAACAACCCTGAAAGGATGCTATATTCAATACATGTATCCTTTTTTTTTCCAAAAAAACCCACTCACTATATAAAGAAAAATATGTAAAAAAACAAGGACTTATAAAGATGCATGTATGTATCAAGAACATAAAGATGTGAAAACTAAATCATTACAAACCGTATGTGTATATTTTTTCATGGTAATTGATTTATACAACTTAATATGTGGGCATTTTCTACTAAACAAATCAGTGAAAAAATGGGTGACTTAGGAGTTGGTATTGAATATTTGGTAGCAAAACTGCACAGAGATAAAACCCAGGAAGAATATAATGACAACAAGGTTAAATCAAGAGGCCCCAAATAGTTCTAAAACATGTTTTTAAAAATAATAATAAAAGAAGAAAGTGACAATTAAGCATATTATCATTAAGAGGTTTCTAATATTACAAGAATGCAATATTTGTGGTGATAGCGCAGCAAGTACCAAGCAGCATAAAAAAATAAATTCTGTTGCTAGAAAGAGCTAAATTAAAAAAATAGAACAACACAGAGGGGATAGAACACAAACAAATCAAATATGTTGTCTGATATACTACTTGCTGACCTCAACAAACAGATGCAGATTCTTCGGTCAGTGACCACATCCATGTGAACAGTATGGTGCAAAATTTACAGGCTCATGATTGGATTAATTTACATGGGATCCATACCTGCCACACTGAGATGCTACTTACTGAAAAAGGGCCAATTTTTCCTAATCCAGAAGAGGAGGTTGCATAGAAGAAAAGGAAATCCCAGAAGAAACAAAAACTTATAACAAAAACTTATAAATTTATCATATAATAAATGCAAATAAAAGTAGAAGCAGAAAAAAAAACAAACCAGCTACACTAACTGTAGGGTGATTGGATATCTGTCAGTTACCTGGCAGGCGTGGTAGTTAAAAGTTAAGTATATGTACTGTGTCCTCAATTACTTCACTTAATCTTCTCTTCTTTCCCAATGTGTCTAGTCCATCTAAGTGTGCATTCAACATCTAGGGTAAGATATGTAGAGAGCAGATGGAATATGTTTTTCTATCTCTTAATTGGTAGCAGAATAGAGGATGTTGTTAACCATGTAACTTTCGTTAAAAATGCTCCTTTCCTGTTACAATACATTGAAGATATTTTTCTGAAAAGAAATCTCAACAAATGTATTATATTCTAATAAAATGTTATGCTATCATTTCTTTTACCAGTTACTTATTTTTGGACATCATATTTGTTTAATTTTATAATTATTAAGAATGCTGGGTAAACAGCCTCAAAATTAAATCTCATCACATAATTCTGGTGATTTAATAATAATGAATTCATAGAAGAATGATGAATAATAATAATTTGTGAATAATTAAGTAGATGCTAAAAAGAAAATGGAAAGTGGAATTAGAACATATTACAGAAAAACGGATCATGATAATAACTCATTTCAAGTTGAATATAGAAACAAGGGCGCCTGGGTGGCTCAGTGGGTTAAAGCCTCTGCCTTCGGCTCAGGTCATGATCTCAGGGTCCTGGGATCAAGGCCCGCATCAGGCTCTCTGCTCAGCAGGGAGCCTGCTTCCTCCTGTCTCTCTGCCTGCATTTCTGCCTACTTGTGATCTCTCTCTCTGTCAAATAAATAAATAAAATCTTAAAAAAATAAATTAAAAAAAAAAAAAAAAGAATATAGAAACAAGACCAAACAATTGAGGAGTATGTGTCTGCACATGGCTTAGCATAAACGTCAGTGTGTAATATGAAAACAACAAAAAAGTAATATCAATATAAGCATATAATTTAGAAATATGGAAATATATACACTAGGGGAAAAACTGGAAATAATAGAATCTGCCTTTGAGGAGTGGGAATCAGGAATGAAAAGGATTGGAACTGAGAAGCTCCATTTCTCTTATAGGCCTTTCAACCAGCCTTTTTAGCTTAATCTGTTCTTTAATTAGATAAAATTGAAATTTAAAAAAGTGGAACAGTGCAATAGAGAGTCATGTTTTAGAGTGCTCTCCCCTCCTAGAGCACAGAGAAAATGTTCTAGAAATTAAAATGAGGTATTCTTCACATACCAGAGAGACAGGGAACTCATGTCAATGTATTTGTCTTCTCTTGTCAGTTGGATTCTGGAATAAGACGGCAAACGGTATTCAACTTTTAATGCTTGGTTTTTGTTTTAGAGTTTACTGACAATAAGTGAAGACTTCACTTTATACGTGCAATTGTGAAAAATACAACTTTTTATTATATTCTAAATAATGTTTGTGTAGGCAAATCAAGTTCTCATTTTCAGTAGCATTTGTATTGATATCTCTCTCTCTCTCTCTCTCTCTCTCTCTTTTTCTCTCTTCTCTCTGTTTCTGTCTCTCTCACACACACTCACATAAGCACACAAACACATGCACAACCCACATGCTAACCACCATGCATCTACTGGTTTGGTTACTTATATATTGTGGTATAATATTACATGTAAGTTAGGATTAAAGAGAATGACATGACAAAACAGATTTATTATTTCCACCAATTTAAGATCGTACAAAAAGTTCTAACTGTCCTTTGCTTTTAAAATGCACTGAAATAGGGGCATCTGGGTGGCACAGTTGCTTGAGCATCTGCCTTCAGCCCAGGTCATGATTCCGCGGTTCTGGGGTCAAGTCCCACATCGGGCTCCCTGCTCAGCGAGGAGCTTGTTGCTCTCTCTCCTTCTGTCCTTCTCCCCACTTGTTCTCTCTCTCTCTCTCTCAAATAGTCTTTAAAAAACAAAATAAAATGCACTGAAATATTTATATCTAGGAGTAATAGTAGATGTGATTTCAAAGATCTTGAAATATGAAAAATCTGATTATTGCCCTATACTCATCTGCCCTACAACACTCAAATGTACAAGACTGTGTTTCCAGTTCCTTCTTGTCTCCAGGTCCTACTTTTATTTTTCAAAGAAACCAAGAAGGTTTTCCTGTGGTGCTATAATATCTGATTATTATTCCATATAGATACCTAAAGAAATATGTTTTAAAATGTGCATTTTTAGAACACTTACATTTTGAACTTTTTATGCTAATATGATTAATCCAATCTCTCTCTCTCAAGTAAGAAAGCAACAATAACCTTCTAAACTGCAAAATACTTTAGGAAAATTCTTGATTAACTTTCTGCTATTCAGCTGAATTTTCATTTAAAAGATACAGCTTTAGAAATCTATGATTTATTCAAACTTCAGTTAAGTTGCACTCTACATATATAACAATATATTTCCCTGAGGAACTAACGAAAGAATTAAGAGCAGGGGAAGCCTGTCAGGAGTGGATGGTAGAAAAACATCCTTTTCAGGAGAGATACAGTTTATTCACACTGTGAAGTATTTATCAATGTCATCAGGATATCTTCAGGGAAATTTTTCAAATACATTTTGACTCATACTTTTGAATGGAAATAAAAAAAATAATATATGTGGATTTGAAATCTCTACTACATTTATTTTACTATTAAACATTTTAATGAGAGCAAGACCTTCAGAAGTATTCATAAGTTGTTGTTAATGATTATAAAATGAGAGCTCTCTCTGTGCCTAGTGGGGTGACTTCTTTCTATTTTCATCCTATCTTACCACTCTACAATATTTAATTCTCTGACCACACATTTTGCTGGAAAGTATCTGCCTTGTTTATTTCTGGAGACTTCTTTCTTCTATTTTTTCTATCTTTCTGACAATTACTTTTATGGATATTCTTAAAATTTCTGATTTTTTACACATAAAATACCTCCATATATAAAAAATCACATCACAAGGTATTTCTTATATAACACAAGTTCTGTCAAACATTATCTGTTAATATTAAAAATTAATAGTCCAACAGCAAAATAAACTTAGAGAAGATATATTTAAGTCAAGATACATGAGATTTTCTATTGCAGGGCTTCTCAGAGACTTTGACATTTTGTATCATCAAAAGATGTACTTCTAAGTAAAATATTAAGCTGAGAGATATTCAGTATACTTCAAATAATAAGTTAATATAAACTACTTTATATAGTTATTTTATAAAAGTACAAGTTTATGAACTGTAGTTGAAAATGGTAAAAAAAAAAAAGTGTGCAAATTTCCCAAATCAAATATCTAAAAATAGTCCATTGCTGTAGTAACCAACATTATTAAACTGATGCTATTAGATGTCCTATTTTGTCTATCAGCTGAGAAAAAATAAATAAAATCTATAGTGTCCATATTTTTAGGGAATGGGAATATTTAGATACAAGTTTTGTGAAGAGCTTCAGAGAATCTAAATTGGTACCTCTCTTCAGATGCGTAATTTTAAAGATATATTAAGCCTTAAACTATGCATTCTAATTGGACAAATTGTCAATCATTTTATTATTATTAAATTATCACAGTTATATAAACTTAATTTTGAGGCTGCTTCTCCAGAATTCTTAATAATAAAAATTAAAGAAATCTAATGTTCCCAAACAAGTGATAGGTTAAATAAAATATGGCATCATATCACAGTGTAATGCCGTGTATAAGTTACAATTTATTTTGTAGAAGGAATATTTATATTACAACATAAGAGAAGCATTTTTAAAGCAAAGTTACAGTATTATCTTAATTCCACAAGATTTATATTTACATAAGTATGCAGAGAACAAAATGCCTGCATACATGGAATCTTTAGCAGTCATTCTGTGGGTGGAGGAGTAACAAGTAATTTGCACTTTCTTCTTTGTGCTTATCTGTATACTTCAAATTCTCTGTCATGAACACGAATGAATTAGTAATCTGCTAAAGTGTATCCATGGATATTAAGCATTGCCATTCTTATGATTTCCTTTTCATAATTTCTCTAAAGTTTAAGAAACATTTGAGTACCTTATCTGTCCCAGGCGCTATAGTAATTATTGATGACAAAACAATGAATAAGACATAGTTCTTATATTTATGTACTATAAATATATCATGATAAGTGCTAAGAGAAAACTGATCACTGATAGTATTGAAACACTAATAAGCAGGTCTTGTCTAACCCAGGAGCTCAGGAAAATATTACTGCAGGAATGATACTGGAGTTAAAATTTAAAGGTTCAATCATAGTTCACAGGGATACAGTAGAGATAAATCATTTCAAGCTGAAAGAAAAACATAAAGGCAGACAAGGAGCCACACAACAGAGGGCATTGTAGAAATATGAGAAGTTTCTTATTAAAATTGGAAAACAGGGAGACAGTGACTTATGAGTAATAAGACTAGGAGACACTTGAAGTTAAGGGAATAGTGACTTACTTAACGTAAGCAAAACAAAACAACAAAAAAAGGAAATGTAGTCTGTCATGGAAAACATTTTAGAAGCAGAGATTTTCATTTTAGTGCTTCTCAGCATGTGTTCCCTCTATTTTTCCAATCTTATTTTATAAATAATAATTAAAATTTTAATCTATAGCGTGTATTTCTCTCCTGAGCTCTAAAACTGTATTTTTCAGCTAGCTAGAATATTGACCTCCAAATCCATCAAACATGTACATCTTATGAGAATGCCAATAATTCTCTGCCTACCACCGTTCTTTGTGTTGAGCTCCATCTTAGTTCATGCATCTCTAGTCAACGTATCTTCAAACAAGAAGTCTTAAATTTATTGTGTCTCTATACTTTTTCACCTGTCCTTCCCATTTTCTTCTTCTTGACTTATGAACTGATGTCCTCCTCTGATTTCTCATTGCTATCTTCTATACCTTCATTAATCCTAGCTCAGATAACACAAATGACACCTTAACTGGTATGCACAACTCCAGTATCTTCCATTTTATTTCATCTTCCAGATTGATGCTCCATTTTATCTATAGTTCCAAATGTGTTGCTTGCTATCTTTAAATTACTTTCCAATAAATTACATTATTAGGATTATTTTATTATGACGTTTACCTCGTTTTTTATTCACAGACTTGTGTACTGCCTTTACACCTCCTTATTAGTTTTTGCTATTATCATTAGAGACATGTGTCATCTAATACCATATTGAAAATGCAAAATACATCAGTAACATTTTTTTCTGGATCATCTATTTTAATCATGTTTGTAATCATGTCCACACTCATGTTCTTGCTGAAATAAGGCTTAAGGACAGCTTTTCACATCTTTTTTTAATTAAAAAAATTTTTCATAAAGCATTTATTACTATTTAAGATTCATAAGAGCAGGGGTGCCTGGGTGGCTCAGTTGGTTGCGTGACTGCCTTTGGCTCAGGTCATGATTCCGGAGACCCGGATGGAGCCCTGCATCAGGCTCCCTGCTTGGCGGGAAGCCTGCTTCTCCCTCTCTCTCTCCCCCTGCTTGTGTTCCCTCTCTGGCTGTGTTTCCCTCTGTCAAATAAATAAAATCTTTAAAAAAAAAAAAAAGATTCATAAGAGCAAAGAACACGTGTTCCTTTTTCACTTTTGCTTCCTAAATGCATATGACAATGCATGGTACACAGTAGATGTTAACCAAATATTTGTTGCATAGATCAAATATTTCATTTTTTCTATCTTATCATCACTGAATGAAGAAAAACACTCAAGAAGTTCCAGACTGGTTTTATCAAGAGGCAGCACTTGGAGGTTGATTGTTGGTACCTTTTTGTAGCTTTATTTGCATAGGCAACTTCATATTCAGTATTACTGTGTAGAGTAATTTAGGTGGAAAATTTCTACTAAATTCTCTTTCTCTGTGTTTCACAGGCTTTACCTAATGCTGAACTCAATCTTGTTGTTGTTTTTGTTGTTGTTGTTGTTGTTCTAATTTTCTAACAATTTGAAGAGATTGATAATAGAAGAAAATAAAAGTCTTGTGTGCTCTACCCTCCTAACAATGTGGCTATTTTCCCTTCTTGTCCATTTGTTTTCGTGATTTTTAGGCTTAGGATATAGGAAGATAAATAGTTCTGGCAGTGAAGCCGAAACAGCATGAAGGAGTTCCATTTGTTTAAAAAAAAAAAAAAGATTTTAAACTAAAGGAATGGGTAGGCAATGTTTCACCTGTCCTTCCCATTTTCCCCTATAGACAAGGGAAGAGGGAGGAATAGCTGGTGAAAGGATCAGTACCAATTCTTGATAACTTTGGAAGGGCAAGTTTGATTAGTTTTTATGAGCATATCACACTTTAATCATGACTTTTTCGTTCATGCACTACCATTCTAGAATTTAGTGCAAATTATTCTTAGATTATGGTGGAAAATTAATTCCACCATTCATCCACTCACCAAACACATATTTATAGAGTGCTTCTACTCAATTTTATGGAGTTAGTTTATGAGAAGCACCAGGCCACTGGTATGAGATTTTCTAGGGTTTAAGTAATATCAGAAATCAAGATTATTATGTGAAATTTCCTAACTTTAAAATATTGCCAGTACATGTGATTTAAAAAAAAAATACTATGCTAGGTAACATTGACTGTGGCCTAAGAATACTCGTTGTATGGCCATATTTGGCACAAAGGTCTGCAACCTTTGAAACAACACACAAGCATATAACACTATAGCAAATCAAGACACATTATCTGCAAATAGAGAAACAGAATGCATCCCAGATATACCCAATTAAAACAGAAAAGTTAATAGAATACTTCTTAAGAAGTTGACTATTATACTGAGACTCAAAATGAAAAAAAAAAAAAGGCCAAACATTGTAAAGGTGGGCTATCAGTTCCTCAGGCAGAGGAGGGGATTGCCAAGGGCTAGGGAATTAGAAAGAGTTTATGAACTAATGGATAAAGTAGAGTTTCATGAGATGAGAAACAAGGTTGGAATGGGAACCAGATTTTAATCAACATTGTCACCCTATTTGAAGCTGAGATCTATTCATATACAGCAGGAAGTCATTGGAAGACCATAAACTGGAAAATGTCTCCAGTTGACTTTTATTTTAATTATCTGTGTTACTACATGCTTTAAACCTTACCTAGTCATTATAAATATTTTAAAGGGATGGTGAAAGATGTTATTTGGGTAATTAATAGCCAGATACTTTTTAAATGGAAGTCTCCAACAAGTTAAAGTGAGAATTTATTCTTCAGAAATAAATGAAATTTAGTAGATAGGAGATGACATATCTCTTTACGTTACTCAAAACGTGGCCTCAGTCTATATCTCTGTCCTCACAATATATATGGAAGTTTCTCTCCAAGTAATGCATCACCTTAATTTTTTGTTTTGTTTTTTTAAGTCAATCAGAAACTCTGAGGAGAATGGGATACTGTTGCACCTGGGAAGAAAGAAATGTGAACATTTGGAGCCATTTCATGTGCTGTGGTAATATCGCCCTTGTGCGTGATGGAGAAAATGCAACATTTTTTTTTCTGTTAGTGAAAAATAAGAATGTGCCGTACCCTCCCCCACCAAAAATGCTGTCTGCTTGTAAGTGGGCATGTTATCTTTATATTCTGAAGATGTGATAGAGTTAAACTGATGTTACCTAAAACATGCTTAGGTAAGTTCTTTTGCAAGTATTAACAACATATATCAGAACAAGAGGCAGGATCAAATGAAAATTTATAGATAAAGAAAAAATGCCATCGATACTTACAGAAAGAGATGTGTGTTAGCCCATTATACTAAGTGTTACTTATATTCTGTCGTGGACTCTGAATCTACTGTAAGTTTCCATTACTTCACCTATTTAGATAAAACATTCCAGATATTAAGAGAATGACTCTTTATTTTAAATGCCAATATCTGTATTAGCATATTTCCACTCTACTTCTCAATGCAATCTATACAGACAATTAATCTAATTTGACTTTTGAATACTTCATGTTTTCCATTAGCTTATGCTTATTACTAGTTTCCTAATTTTAGATCAGGCCTTCTAATTCAGCATTCTTTTAAAGTTTAACATGTATTTTATTTGAGTCAGCTTTGTAGTCTTTTTGATCATATTCAAAGCTTTAAATATGTCACCAAAAACACAAGACAGCTTTATTTGCAAAGGCTTTCAGTGATGCCTATTCAGAAATATTTACACATCACAGTGAAAGAAATGTCTTGATTGAGGTGACAAATTACATCTTTTTGCCACACTTTCTAAATGAAAGCACAGCTGTAAAGTATTATATTCCTGTCAAGAGAGTTTAATGTTTTAAACAATTCTCAAAAAGTTCTTGAAGATAGAATAAAAATTGTGCTCTAGTAATTTGAACAACATTGACCCTCTGAAAACAAATTTGATATTGTCACCCTGTTGAATATTTGTTTAAAATGTGAGGGAGAGGGCGCCTGGGTGGCTCAGTGGGTTAAATCTCTGCTTTGGGCTCAGGTCATGATCTCAGGGTCCTGGGGTTGAGGCCTGCATTGGGCTCTCTGCTCAGCAGGGAGCCTGCTTCTTCCTCTCTGTCTGCCTGCTTCTCTGCCTACTTGCGATCTCTCTCTCTGTGTCAAATAAATAAATAAAATCTTTTTTAAAAATGTGAGGGAGAAATATTAAAAGAGATACTTACTTTATCATATGATAAATATTTTAATTGAAATGATAGCATCTTTGAAGAAAATTCTTAGATAGGTCTGATAGCGGCCAACCTCTCATTCTCCAGTTGTGCATAGTCTCTCAATATTCAGTAGCTTGAGAACTTGGTAAGATTTTAATTTTCTACACCTATTCTGGCCTGAAGCACAGTGTCTATTGTGGCTTTTCCTTTAAGCAACGTAGAGAAGTCCCTCAGGGAGTCCTCATGGAGAAGTGGCTCCGAGGAACTCTCACCAGCTTCAGGCAGAGCAGTGTTTGGGCTTCCATATTTTTGAAGACGAGTTTTGCATAGCATATATAAAATCAAAAACATTGCTCCAGAAAGTTTTATGGTGTCACAGGGAATTTGAATGCCAAATAGTCACATACTCTTCATCTCCTCTTCTTCTATTTAAGGGGGAATAGTATCCTTTATAGTCAATCTCTTTCAGTTAGGAATTTCATGTTAATCAAACATGTAAAGGCGTGATTCATACAGATGCTAAGTGAACATGTGTCAAAATATTTTACTGAATTCATTTTTTAGTGAGGTATAATTGTAAGGGGTTAAAAGCAATTCCAAGAGAATTTGACCTTGAAAGGTTTATTTTCTCTACTGGGCAAAATTTATTTGCATTGCTATAGGTGGAAACATTTGCATTACAATTAGTTTTCTATAAATTCATTTCTATTCCTACAGAGTTGTAAAATGGACTAGTCGATCAACATCAGTCAGAAATACACACCCCCACAGAATTAGAAAATGCCCAGAGGATGTACTGAACAATACCTGGATACCACTTAAAGCATACAGTCATCTGTTTTGCTCATTTACAATTCTTTGACATTTTGTTCATGATGGGAACTATGAGAGAATCTCCCCTCACATCACGTAAAATACATGTCTAAACATCTATGAGACTAATTACCTTAAATTACCTTAATTTTTATATTTTTATGCAATATGTTGAATGTTATAGACATATAATTCACAAGTTGATTGCTTTTATGTTCATTTATCCTTTTTTCCCCTTAATATCAAGAAGCTAAAAATGTTTCTGATTGCTTTTAGGGTTTTGGTTTCTCTTTCTAACACATTTATATTCTGCCATTTATTTTTTTTAAAAGAGGAATTAAGAAATTTTAAAAATCACTTTTTTATAACCTTTGTGTTTGTATAATTTATTACTCCCATTCCTGCTCTTATAATGAGCATTCTGGCAGAAAGGAAAGAAATAAGAGAGAGGGAGGATCCTGAGAAGCAAAAGAATGAAGAAAGAGGACCAGACTGTAAAAGCATTCTTCTTATGGAATATTCAACATTAAATTTGGTGTTTTTTAATCTAAAAAATTAATGAAGCCAAAAGGAATAATATGCATATAAGATTAAACAGAATACAATAAGAATACAATTTTGTACGTATTTGCAAAATGAAGAATCTCACAGATTAAGACTATTTAAAAATAAGAAAAGCAAATTCAGAGGCTCATACAACAAAACCTCCAGGTGGAGAATATGGATTTATTCTAGGCTGTCCTCTAATATATTTGTTTCATTCAATGGAATGATGACTGATCAGAGTAATAATGTAAAAATAAAACAGTGAAACCAAGATCTTTATTCAGGTGGGAGAAAGAAATCAAAGGAGAAAACAAATGAAATGTTAAACACAATTTTCCAAGAAGTAACCTGGGTTTTTTGAATAAAATGTTTATGTAACTGAAATGAATTAACTCATCCTGCTATTTGACATGAGGCCTTGAAAGGTGATCCAACATTCACATGGTAACTGAGATAGTTTACTTGCTATAGAATTGGTCTCTTTCTGTTTTTATAACAAGATGAATTATTTTTATTTTTTTTTAAGGATTTTATTTATTCGACAGAGAGAAACACAGCCAGAGAGGGAACACAAGCAGGGGGAGTGAGAGAGGGAGAAGCAGGCTTCCCGCCAAGCAGGGAGCCCAATGTGGGACTCGATCCCCGGTCTCCAGGATCATGACCTGAGCTGAAGGCAGTCGCCCAACCAACTGAGCCATCCAGGCGCCCCAAGATGAATTATTTTAATGGGATTACACAAAGAATGAGTGTACTTACATTGTAAGAGAATTTCTTTAAATGAGATTATTCACACTCCTCTAATTTATAATTCTGTACACTAGATTGTCTCCCTACATTATAAAAGTGTGCAAGGAAACATTTTTTAGTTGGTTGACATTTTAAAATTTACTTCCTAAGAGATTAGTGGAGTCCACTATAGTTACTTAACAGATTATCATTAACACTTCAAAAAGAGGTACATGCATTCTTCATGAAGAATAAATTAAAATTCAAACAATGAAAATATGATGGCATTTATTATAGAAAATGTTTAAGAGATTATAAATACCAACACGATCCTCAAAGTACAGTGAAATTCTTTGATTACATAAAGTAATTTCACCTGACCATATAAAGAAGCAGATCTGAGCTTGCCAATGATATTTAGGGTATGGATAGTCAACAACTCCCAGGAAAGGGGTAGTTTTCTGAAAGTTAATTTTTAACAGTCAGTTTTTTGGGGAACATGGGGTTTATATTCTATATAGCAGTGTAGTTCTCAGATTAGTCAGGGAAAGCTTGTATGTATCAGAAGTAGAGAACCAAAAATAGTCTCAACAGTAGGTAGTCAATATGGTCATCATTTTGCTTCTCATGAGACAAAAATGCAAGACCAGTTAAAATTTAAAATGCTAAGAATCGGGGCATCTGGGTGGTTCATTGGGTTAAAGCCTCTGCCTTCGGCTCAGGTCATGATTTCAAGGTCCTGGGATCGAGCCCTATATTGGGCTCTGTTGGGCTCTGCTCAGCAGGGAGCCTGCTTCCCCCTTTCTCTCTGTCTGCCTCTCTGCCCACCTGTGATCTATCTCTCTGTCAAATAAATAAATAAAGTCTTTAAGAAAAAATGCTAAGAATCAATCTCTTAACTTTTATCTTGAGTTAGATGGTTTCATGTTTTCATTAGAGCACAAGGTTTCTCTTTTAAGTCTAAATATAGACTTTACTTTTAAGAAGAGTTTTACCTTTATAGAAAAATTAAGCATATTGTGTAGAATGTTCTCATATACCCAGTACCCCATCTCTCCTATTATTAACATCTTACATTAATGTGATACCTTTTGTTATAATTAAGGAACCAATTTTGATATATTATCATTAACTAAAATCCATAGTTTATTCAGATTTTCTTGATTTAAGTCCATTTTTTTTTCTTTTCTATTCCAGAATCCCATCCAGGATACTACATTATATTTAGCCATCATATTCCATCATAGTCCTTATGACTCTGATAGTTTTTCAGACTTTGTTTTTGATGACCTTGAGAGTTTTTTTTTTTTTTTTTTAAGATTTTATTTATTTATTTGACAGAGAGAGAGATCACAAGTAGGCAGAGAGAGTGGAGGAAGCAGGCTCCCTGCCGAGCAGAGAGCCCAATGTGGGCCTTGATCCCAGGACCCTGAGATCATGACCTGAGCCGAAGGTAGAGGCTTTAACCCACTGAGCTACCTGGGCGCCCAACCTTGAGAGTTTTGATGGTCTTGAGATATCTTGCAGGATGTTCATCTACTGGAATTTCCCAGGATTTACAGGTTTTTAGAGGAAGAACACAGGCATAATGTGCCATTTCCATCACAATATATAATTTTATCAACATGATTTATGATGATAGTTGACCTTGAACACTTACCATTTTTCTCACTGTAAAGTTACACTCCACTCACCCCTTCCATCTTGTATTATTTGGAAGGAAGTAGTGACTTCCTATTTCTATATTTCTAAACAAGAGTTCTTACTGATGTCTTCATGTATAATTCATTTCCACCTGGATCAATATAGCTTCCTCACCTTGCTGATCTATAAATTCCCACTCCAATAATAAGAAACCTGATTCCCATTCTCACCCATTCACTTAATCTTCACAGAAGACTCATCTTCTTCTCCTCTTTACTTTTCTGCCTAGTTAACTAGTCAAATGGGGAAACACATAGATATTTATAAAAGAAAGTGTTTTAACCTACAATGAGAGATGGTCACTCCATACTTGCTCACAATTGAGAGGAGATCTGTAAGTACCATTACTAATGGAGGATAACATCTTCTCTCCCTCCTAAATTTGTTTTGGGGTATACCTTCTGACTAGGAGATCTATCAAGATTTACATCTACAGAACAGTAAAAATATGCAGTTAATTCGAAATAAGGTTTTACTATTTTTGTTATTTTATTTAATTGATTTTTTTTAAGATTTTATTTATTTGACAGAGAGAAACACAGCCAGAGAGGGAACACAAGCAGGGGGAGTGAGAGGGAGAAGCAGGCTTCCCACCGAGCAGGGGCTCGATCCCTGGACTCCAGGATTATGACCTGAGCCGAAGGCAGTCGCTTAACCAACTGAGCCACCCAGGTGCCCCTGTTTTGTTATTTTAGAACCCACTTTTGAAGTTAATTTTTGGAAAGATTGTCTCTTGTGATTGTTATGAAATTCATTTTAGATTTATTAATAAAATCCTCCTTACAGTTTTACAACCAAGTTTCTGCATAAGATGGACATTCATATCTCAGACACCCTATGGCAGTTTGAGAGTGTATCACTCTGGATAGGCTGAGTCAGGCTGCTGTAAAAAACAAACCCTATATCTTAGTGGTTTACTAGAATATAAGTTTATTTTTTCCCAATGCTATATGTCTTATGGGTGTTGTCAGGTGGGCTCAATTCTTTGCAGTCTTTCTGGGGATCCAGACCAGTGGAGACATTACTTTGACACATCGTTCTATGATCACTGAGGCAACAAGAAGAGAAGGGGGCTAATTGCATACTGGCTCTTCCATGAAAAAGTTGTATGTGTTGTTTCTGATCTCATGTCATGTAACTTCAAAAAGAACAGAGAAGTATACTACCACCATGTTCCCAGAACAGAAACCAGAAAATAGTGATTACAATGCCAGTGACAGCTGTAGTGATCAGATAGGTCACATTTTGTAGAAAAGAGAATGGTGAAGGACCATAGAGAGGACCACTCTATTCTCTCCTAATGTAATGAAACTAAAATTTGAGTTCTGAAACTTATGACTCTCTTAGGAAAAAAAAAACAGAAAATATATATAATCTGTATTCTGAAATTCCAAGTCCCCTACCCTTTCCACTTGAAATTCATCTCCACTTTTTTACCTCCTATGTTACATTTTCTCTTTGTGGCTGATTCCTCCCCAAACTGGCTTCTGTCCAAGAGAACTGGTAGATTAATTCGTGTTGATTGTAAAAAACTACAAAGATGCTAAAAGCTCTTTTAAAAAGCAATATTATAAAAAAAAAGCAATATTATAGTAATGAAAAGTGTGGTCCCTTGTGTTAGACTTAATGAATTCTATCCCATGCCCCCATGCCCTGCCACTTATTTGCAGTGTGAATTTGGATAAGTTGCTAAACCTATCTATGCCTCAGCATCTTTTTCTATAAAATAAGAGAAGACTCACTGTAAATTAAAACATAATGAAGTAATTGGAACTGTACACAATATACGTCAATTAATGTCAGCCTTATTGGGCTATTAAACTTTTTGATTTTGGAACAAATCAGACTTCTGTATTTATCTGATATATACCTTTATTAGATTAAGCATTAAAATTGCTGTATTCTAGGTTTTTGGAATGATTTAAGTATTTATCCAGCAATATAATGTATATTTCTCCCAATTAACTCATATATAATGTAAAAAAGGCATATTTTATGGTTCTCTCATTAACTAAAAAAAGATAAATTTCACAAATTTAAAAGATGGGTTACTTTTATCATTTTATAGGGTCATGCATCTTCTATAATTTAAGGACAAAACATGTAATAAATAGCATATTTTATTTAGTTAGTTAAGTATTTACAAGGAACATTTCTCATGTAAAGGAAAAACTACACTATTTTGCTTCCTAAATACCTGAGAATTCCAAATTTTGCATCTATAATATTTTAGTTAAAATACTACTAGAAATAGTAAATATGTGATAGGTATATTAAAGGAGACAACTGACATTTTATGACTTTTGAAAATTATAATAATTTAGAAAACTCAAAGGGCACCTCGGTGGCTCAGCTGGTTAAGGGTCTGTCTTCCACTCAGGTCATGATCCCAGAGTCCTGGGATGGAGCCCCAGGGCAGACTCACTAATCAGCAGGGACTCTGCTTCTCCTTCTCCCTTTTCCCCTTCCACTGCACCTTCTCTCTCAGTCTCTTTCTCTCTCTTGCTCATTCTCTTCTCAAATAAATAATTTTGAAAACTCAAGATTATTCAATCAATAGTACAATTCAATATATGCATATAATTCCTATTCTCAAAAATATTGCTTAAATTTGCCAAGAGTTCAAATTGTATTGAGTATCCAAAACCAAATCCAAGTACTCATCTATCCAATGAGGATAAATAGCACTTCAGCAGATAATTGGAGTATGAAGTTGTCTATAGAAATAGAAACCACTGTTATTTACATATGGATGAATATGCATTTTATTGCATCATATCCAGAACAAAAGGGGACTTCTGTACTTTTACTTCTGATCATCATTTGTTTTGTGAGCTACAAATAGCTAATCTAACTTTTCTGAATTAAAAAACATTAAACACTAATTATAGTTACTTAACTTGAAAATAAAAACAATAAGGATATTCATGAAAATATAGATTTAAATACATTAAATTTGAAACGTTGCTAAGAATAGGACACATGTGGATATCTAAAGAATTGCAAATAGTTATATTCACAAATGTAAGGAAGACCTATTGAGTAACTAAATTTTTAAGTGGAAGAGCTGTTATTGTCTGGAAAATAACTTTAAGAATGATGAAATTGATTAATTTACAAAGTAAATGACAATACATTATATTCTTTCATAGTAGTTGGCACTATGGGACTCTCACAAATTTGTTACCATAATTTGACATGCAGCAATTGTATTTGGTGAAAATCATGTCTGGTCCTGTACTTCATTCTCTCCATCATGTATAGTCATTATTATTTCATACTCTTAATTAAAATAATATTAATCACATTAATTTAGAAAACATAAATTTACAATATGTTATTAAAAAGTAATGGTGTATTTTCAAAACACCAGTGAGGTAATTCTGTTTGCATAAATGTACTATAATTATATTTTTTCTGTTTTAGTTTTATTCCTAGATATTATAATGCAATATGATCTTTAGGTACTTAAAAGTAGAAGAAGGCAAAAACAACTAAACAACACAGGAAGAGAGAAGAAACCAAACCATAATTTCTGAAAAATTTCACTACTAACAGAAAGGAAAATTATGTTTAAGGAGAAATGCAAATTTATGTATCTTAACTATGTATTAATTTTTCATGAAAATCCAGTTTAAGGACAAAGCTCAGGTCTCATCCCCCATTTAATAATTTGAAATTATAATAAATAGTTTATTAAATATTGTGTGCACACATGCATGTGTGTAGTGGTATTGTGGAAACAGATAATTTTCTTGCTTTATTGTGGAGAATGATAAAGTAGTACAGTAAGTACTTCAGTCTAAACGCTCTTTTTTTAAAAGTTTATATTAACATTGCCACTTATCAATACCATGTTCTCTATTTCTTGTTGTTTACAAATTCTTTTCTGCAGGTTTAAAAAGCAAACTGAAGTTTATGGTTTCTGAAAGATAGCTAGGTCTTAAAATAATTTACTTGCAATTTAATGTGGATTTTCATTTCTAAATATAAAACTAAAAAGTGAAATTTCCTTCTGTCTTGCTATTTGTAGGAACCCAGGGCAGCCTGCCCCCAAAAGTACCACAGTGGCATGTTGATTATTTTGATTTGAATCTATCTGGGAAACAGCTGGTACAAGGACACTCAGACCTTCCTCTATTCCCCTAGATCAGGAAACAAATCCCCCAGATGAAAAATACTCTCCCTGTACCAAGCAGTAAAGAGACATCCCTATCAGTAGATATAGGGACTTTAAAATGGAGAAAGTTGTAGAAACAAACCTACTTATTTTTTTTAAGCCATTACTACACCCTCTGTTCTGCTTAGAATTACTTACTAACTAAAGCTCCCAGACACCTGCTTTCTTTATCTTGCCAATTCATCACAAATTTATTGTCTCTTTGTCTAAAATGTATACAAACTGCCTGCTTTGGTCATTTCTTTGGGTCTCGATTTCATTACTGGGCCTCTGTGTGCAAGTAATAAAACTGTTCTTTTTCTTCCTTCTTAATCTTTCTCATATCACTTTAATTCCTAAATGTGCTAGGAGAACCCTGGGGTGGCGGTGAGGTGGGAAGAAGGAAATATCTTTCTCTCCTAGGTTTTTCTACAGAGAACTGTAGCAGAACAAAGTAATTATAGTTTACTTAATAGTTACAAAAAAACATTTAGTTTGTGAATATGCCAATTTGGTTTTGGCATTTTATTTGTTATTTTTCCTCTATGTTTCAAAGAGAAAAGTGGAAATTTGCAACTTACAATTTTGCAGATAGGGATTTTTGCGGAGGTTCTGTGGGAGCAGGAATTTATCATTGTTAAATCAAATATTACATAAAAGTGGAAATTTATTAGTGCAAAATTAGCCAGGTTTTTTTTTTTTTTAAATATTTTATTTATTTATTTGACAGAGGGAAAGACAGCTAGAGAGGGAACACAGCAGGGGGAGCGAGAGAGGGAGAAGCAGGCTTCCCGCCGAGCAGGGAGCCCGATGTGGGACTCGATCCCGGGTCTCCAGGATCATGACCTGAGCCGAAGGCAGTGGCTTAACCAACTGAGCCACCCAGGCGCCCCTAGCCAGGTTTTGTTACATGTTTATCTTGATTTAGCTGATCATTATCTCTGTCCGATTGTCCAAAGGCATTCATGCAGGTTTCCAAATTTGGGGGCAAATATATAATCCAGGTGTTTCTATGCATTTAACGGTGGAAAATCTCTATGAAGCCAGCATTACTCTAATCCCCAAACCAGACAAAGACCCCATCAAAAAGGAGAACTTCAGACCAAAATCTCTGATCACTATGGATGCCAAGATTCTTCACCAGATCCTTGCTAACAGGATCCAATAATACATTAAAATATTATCCACCATGACCAGGTGGGATTTATCCCAGGGATGCAAGGGTGGTTCAACACTCACAAATCAATCAATGTGATAGAACATATCAATAATAGAAGAGAGAAGAACCACATGGTACTCCCAATTGATGCAGAAAAAGCATTTGACAAAATACAACATCCATTCCAGATTAAAACTCTTCAAAGTATAGGGATAGAGGGAACATTCCTCAACCTCATAAAATCTATCTACAAAAAACCCACAGCGAATATCATTCTCAACGGGGAAAAACTGACAGCCTTCACTCTGAGATCAGGAACAAGACAAGGATGCCCACTCTCACCACTATTGTTCAACATAGTGTTAGAACTGTTAGAAACAGCCATCAGACAATAGAAAGAAATAAAAGGCATTCAAATTGTCAAAAAGAAGTCAAACTCTCTTTGCAGATGACATGATACTCTATGTGGAAAACCCAAGAGACTCTACCCCCAAACTACTAGAACTCATACAATAATTTGGTAATGTGACAGGATACAAAATCAATGCACAATGCGTTCTTATACACTAACAATGACAATATAGAAAGGGAAATCAGAGAATTGATTCAGTTTACTATAGCACCAAAAACCATAAGATACTTAGGAATAAACCTAACCAAAGCAGTCAAGGATCTGTACTCGAGGAACTACAGAACACTCATGAAAGAAATTGAAGAAGACACAAAAAGGTGGAAGAACATTCCGTGCTCATGGATCGGAAGAATAAATATTGTTAAAAAGTCTATACTGCCCAGAGCAATCTATACTTTCAATGCCATTCTAATCAAAATTCCGCCAACATTCTTCAAAGCATTGGAACAAACATTCCTAAAATTTATATGGAAATAAAAAAGACCCAGAATTACTAAGGAATTGTTGAAGAAGAAAAACAAAGTTGGGGGCATCCCGTTACCTGACTTCAGGCTTTATTACAAAGCTGTGATCACCAAGACAGAGTGGTACTGGCACAAAAACAGACAAAAAGACCAATGGAACAGAGTCCAGATATGGACTCACAAATCTATAGTCAAATCATCTTCGACAAAGCAGGAAAAAATATCCAGTGAAAAAAAGACAGTCTCTTCAATAAATGGTGCTGAGAAAATTGGACAGCTACATATAGAAAAATGAAACTAGACCATTTTCTTACACCACACACAAAGACAAACTTGAAATGGATGAAAGACCTCAACGTGAGGCAGGAATCCATCAAAATCCTGGAAGATAACATAAGCAGTAACCTCTTTGACATCGGCCACAGCAACTTCTTTCAAGACATGTCTCCAAAGGCAAAGGAGACAAAAGTAAAAATGAACTTTTGGGACTTCATCAAAATAAAAAGCTTCTGCACAGCAAAGGAAACAGTCAACAGAATTAAGAGGCAAACCACGGAATGTGAGAGGATATTTGCAAATGACACTACAGCAAAGAGCTGATATCCAAGATCTATAAATAACTACTCAAACTGAACATCCAAAAAGAAGATGAACACATCAGAAAATGGGCAGGAGACATGAAGAGGCACTTCTCCATAGAAGATATACAAATGGCTAACAGACACATGAAAAAAATGTTCATCATCACTAGCTATCAGGGAAATACAAATCAAAGCCACCCTGTGATACCACCTTACACCAGTGAGAATGGCCAAAATGAACAAGGCAGGAAACAAGTGTTGGAGAGGCTGCGGAGAAAGGGGAACCCTCTTACACTGTTGGTGGGAATGCAAGTTGGTACAGGCACTTTGGAAAACAGTGTGGAGATTCCTTAAAAAATTAAAAATAGAGCTACCCCATGACCCTGCAATTGCACTACTATGTATTTATCTCAAAGATACAGATATAGTGAAAAGAAGGGCCATATGTACCCCAATGTTCATAGCAGCAATGGCCACAATCGCCAAACTGTGGAAAGAGCCAAGGTGCCCTTCAACAGATGAATGGATAAAGAAGATGTGGTACATATATACAGTGGAATACTATGCCTCCATCAGAAAGGATGAATATCCAACTTTTGTAGCAACATGGACCGGATTAGAAGAGATTATGCTGAGTGAAATAAGCCAAGTAGAGAAAGTCAAGTATCACATGGTTTCACTTACATGTGGTGCATATAATATGTATATAATATATATTATATTATATATATTATAGGTAATATAGAGCACAGTAGGAGAAAGAAAGGAAATGGGAAGTAGGGTAATTCGGGGAGATAAATGAAACATGAGAGAATTCGGACTCAGAAACAAACTGGGGGTCTTGGAGGAGCAGGGTTGGGGGGATGGGAGAGCCTGGTGGTGGGTACTGAGGGCATGTATTACATGGAGTACTGGGTGAGAGGCATAAACAATGAATCTTGGAACACTGAAAAAATAAACTAAAAATAAAATAAAATAAAAAATAAAAATAAAATAAAGGTAGAAAATCATTTTCCAATATAAAGTAAACTTTAAACTAGAATGTGGTTCTTGGGGCGCCTGGGTTGGTCAGAGGGTTAAGCCTCTGCCTTAGGCTCAGGTCATGATCCCAGAGTCCTGGGATCCATCCTCAAGTCAGGCTCTCTGCTCAGCAGGGAGCCTGCTTCCAGCCTCTTTCTCTGCCTGCCTCTCTGGCTATTTGTGATCTCTCTGTCAAATAAACCAATAAAATCTTAAAAAAAAAAAAAAAGAATTAGAATGTGATTCTTTATCCCTTAACAGCATTGCCCAATATCAACTTCTGCGATAATGGAAGTGCATGTGTCTGTTGAACATTTGAAATACGACTCTTGCAACCAAAGTGATTTTTAGAATTTATCTGATTTTAATTGATTAAAATTTTATATTGAGATAGTTACATGTGAAATGTGCCTACATGTTAGACAATACAGCTTTAGAGTTTTATCAGTACTCTTTCATTCATTTTACCTAAAATTTGAAAATAATTTTTTTTAAAAGATTTACTCATTTGTTTGAGAGAGACAGCATGAACAAGAGAGCAGGAGCTGGGGGAACAGCAGAGGGAGAGGGAGAAGCAAACTCCCCACTGAGCACAGAGCCTGATGTGAGGCTCAATCCCAAGACCCTAAGATATGAATTGAGCGGAAGGCAGCTGGTTAACCAACTAAGCATCCCTAAAAAGAATGCTGTTTTAATATTTGATCGTCACATGAAATTATCATGGTCAACAGTTTGCTTTATTTTTAATTTTACACAATTTAATTTACTGTGAAGGTGTGATAGATACCAATAAAAGAGAATTTCTAAGGGAGAGATTTTGTTTTTCCTTTTCTTGATGTTTCTAGATTTTTAAAACCATCAGCCACAAGTGCCAGACAGCTGCTCTGTGTAAGGCAACAAAGTACTTTTCTACACCATTCACGATGATCTGGCCCAAGTCCAGAGACAAACAATGTGGTGATCTACTGCACAGAGAATTCTCTGGAGCATTCTGAACTATTTGGGGAATTCCAGGGAAACTGAAGTCTCATAATTTAGTATTTAGAGTATGGAAATCTATTGCAGGGGCAGGTAGAAAGGCAGGTGCAAACTTTTTATCCATGACATTTAAATAATTTCCCATAGAAGCAATCTTAAAATCATGACTGTTGGTCCTATTTGTATTTGAACTTATTATAGAAAAAAAATATATAGCATAAAGAGTATGCAGTGAGGGTGCCCGGGTGGCTCAGTTGTTAAGTATCAGGACGTGATCCTGGAGTCCTGGGATAGAGCCCTGCATCCGGCTCCTTGCTAGGTAGTAAGCCTGCTTCTCCTCTCTCACTCCCCCTGCTTGTGTTCCCTCTCTAGCTTTTTCTCTCTGTCAAATAAATAAATAAAATCTTAAAAAAAAATAAAAGAGTATGCAATGATGATCTTACTCAGAAAGTCTGTTAGTATAGTTTTGAGTTAAAATATAGATACAGGTATAAGTGAAGAATAAGGTATAATTAAAGAATTATAGTTCTGTATGTGCAGGGAAATGAAATCAGACAGATTCTAGGATATTAAGGAACAATAGCTCCATTAGAAATAAGAATACAAATTGAAGCTGTATTGAATTGGGTGGGGCAAAACTGAAACAGAAATAAAAGACCAAAACAATCAAATTACCTCATTTGCACTTCCTCAACAGGTGGGATAATTACTCCCAGAGCAGGGTTTCAGGAAAAGACTGAGCTTAATACTTGATCTTTTCATCCTCAAGCATGAAGGCAATTCGAATTAAATGTAATCACTCTCTTGTAGGTAATTAAAATAAATTTTTTGTTAATTGTTTTTGTTTTAAACATAAATTTCCTATGTATAAAATGGAAGAAAAGTGGGAGAGGAAATTAGAATCATGTGGTTGAGGTGGACCTGTTTTGAAAACCAAGCCTAGGTAAAAATGCTTCAACTTCAGAACATAGAAAATTATAATTCATAGCACAATCAAAAGAAGACTGATTATTAAATTTGTGGTTAGTTTTTAAAATTAATTGAAAATTTGAAGAAAGAATAAATAAAAAATCAAATTTGTATTTATTTTAAGAGCATAGTTTTGAATTTCAAAATTGGCAGTTTGTTTGTTTGTTTGTTTGTTTATTTATTTATTTATTTATTTATTCAGATTTTTATTTATTTGACAGAGAGAAACACAGCCGGACAGGGAACACAAGCAGGGGGAGCGAGAGAGGGAGAAGCAAGCTTCCCGCCGAGCAGGGAGCCCTATGTGGGACTCGATCCCGACCAACTGAGCCACCCAGGTGCCCCCCAAAATTGGCAGTTTTAATGGAAGACTGAAGATTCAGGTAAAGAATGGCAACCATTTCAATGAAAAACTCCAACAGATTCTAGACATGAAAGATTAATATTTTGAAATATAAGTAGAAAGATTTAACAATGTAATGAAAGAAAATAAACTTGATACCTAATCACTTGTTAGCCAATTATAATACTCCTTGCTAGCAGATGTAAAAAATAATTAAGTTTCAAGTATTTGTTATTAAAACATATCTAGATATCCCCAAGAAGTGTTTTATTTTAACAGGTTAGAATCCTATAAAAGCTCAATAATAGGTGGCACCTGGGTGGCTCAGTTGGTTAAGCGACTGCCTTCGGCTCAGGTCATGATCCTAGAGTCCTAAGATCAAGCCCTGAATAGGGGTCCCTGCTCTGCAGGAAGCCTGTTTCTCCCTCTTTCACTCCCCTTGCTTGTGTTTCCTCTCTAGCTGTGTTTCTTTCTGTTGAATAAGTAAATAAAGTCTTTTTTAAAAAAGCTTAATAATACACAGGTGTTATAACCTTGAGGCAACAGTCTCTTGTTACACTGCTATTACAAAGGTCAATTAGTTAAAAAAAGAAAAGAAATGCAAATAAGTTGCAAACTTAATGAGGGCATTGTTTTTCTTAATTCATTTATTTTTTAAAAATTAATTCTCCAACATTATGAAGATATTATTGACAAATAACATGTAAGTTTAAAGTGTACAAAGTAGGGGCACCTGGGTGGCTTAGAGGGTTAAGGGTCTGGCTCTAAATTTTGGCTCATGTCATGATCTCAGGGTAATGAGATCCCATCCCACCTGGGTTCCGTGGGGGGGTCTGCTTAAGATTCTCTCTATTCTTCCTCCTACACCCTTTAATAAATAAACAAACAAACAAACAAATTCTTCCTCCACCCTCTCAAAAATAAATAAATAAAGAAAGAAAGAAAGAAAGAAAGAAAGAAAGAAAGAACGAACGAACACAAAGTTGATCGGATACACATATATATTGTGAAATGATTACCCTGATAAGTTTGTTATTACTTCTATTCCCACACATAATAACCATTTTTTTGTGATAACTTTACTCTCTTGCTATTCCTGTCAACAACTTTCAAGTACATAATGCATCTTAGTAATTATAATCACCATGCTGTATATTAGATCCCCACAATTTATTCATCTTGTATCTTGAAGTTTGTACCCTTTGGTCAACATCTCCCCCATGACCCAGCCCTTGACAGTCACCATTCTAATCTATTTCTTTGAGTTTAGCTTTCACAGGAGTGAAAATTTTTAATATTTGTCTTTTTCTGTCTGACTTAATTTTTACTTAGCATAATACCATCAAGTTTCATCCACCTTGTTGGAAAAGGCAGATTTCATTTTTATTGCTGAATCATAGTCCACTGAATGTATATATCACGTCTTTATTCATTCATCCCTCACAGACATTCATGCTGTTTCCATGTCTTGGCTGTTGTAAATAATGCTTCATTGAACAGGGTGGGAGGGTGCAGGGATCTTTTCCAGACAGCGTCTTCATTTGCTTTGGAAAAATACCCAGAAGTGGAATTCCAGACCATAGGGTAGTTAATTTTTAATTTTTTGAGGAACTGCTATACTGTTTTACATAGTGGCCGCACCAATTTATTTTCCCACCATTAGTGCACAAGGAGTGCTGCCGCCAGCAGACATGGGGTGAGCCTGGAGCCTCCTTTTGATAGGGCCTGCTGAGAGCTGGAGGCCTCATTTGAAACAGCTGGGTGCCTCCTGAGCTGCCTGAGGGCAAGTCCTGGCCCGCCTGGGGGCGGGGGCAGGAGGGGGCGGGCTGAGGCGGGGGCGGGCCTGGATTCCCAGCTTCCGGCCAGGAACCTCTTATAGAACCCACTGCGTGAGACGGCTGCTGGTGCTGCGGGAGCCAGCGAGAACCCGGACGTGCTGGGGGCCCAGGTTCCCTGGAGCTAGGTCGGAGCCCTGTGCCACTGGTTCCGCCGGGAGTTGCTGGAGCCACCAGGTGCTGGGTAAGTCTGTGGCATGTTCCAGGAACCTGCGGAGCCCCTGCAGCTTTGGCAGTTCCTTGGAACCTTTGGGGTAAACAGGCGCTCAAGTGAACTGTGGTCTGGGTTGGTGGGAGCCAGGAGGGAGCTGCAGAGATGCCACTTGGGGCAGCTGGCGCTGGCGGGTGCTGGACTCCGGAGCCAGGAGCCTGAGTGAACGGGAGCCAACGGGCTCCACTGAGGGAAATGGGCTCTGTGTTGAAATTTCAGGTGTTCACATTTGACTTCTCCCATGGAAAAAGTCTCTGTCTCAGTGCTGGGCTGACTGGGTTTGGGGGAGGCATAAGAAGGGCAGTGTGAATGTGTCTTTCGTATCCTCCTCACAGCGTCTTTTCTTAGTTCTGTGTTTCACCAGGTGCTGTAATCCCTACCTGAAACCCTTAGCTGTTGAGAAAGTGTTCTGCATTCTTGCAGAGAGTTGTTCAAATTGACGTTTGGGGTGGGGGGAGGGAGTGAGTCATATCAATTTTTAAGGCTCCCCATTTCGCTGGCGTCACTGGCAGTCTCCAAGAAGTGTTAAATGGTGTTTGAGTATTAAAGTTATGAAAATTTATTATTTTTAAAAAATAATTGAAAAGTAGTGATTTTTGGAGATAAGGTACTCAAAATTTCTCTTTTTAAGGTTATTTAGCTACTGGTAAACAATAAATGGCCTGCTTTTAGATGTTACACTGAGAAAGTCAAAACAAATTTCTCTCATAGTTCAAATTTTTAAACTTTTTAAAGGAGTTTTGAAAATTTAATGTATAGAGTTGAGTTTGCAGAAAAATAAACAAGAGGCTGGTGATGCTTAGCTATTCAAATTTCAATGGAAAGGGAAAATAGGGTTTGGAGATTGGAAAACTTAAGTCAGAGACTTGAAAACTTGGGTCCATGAATAAACTTCAAGAAATGTAGAAACAACATGAAAACTGGATGGAAACATGTTGCATGTACTTTTCAGAGCCATAACCTCTCAAAGATCTCTGAGGAGTTTTTGGGTGAAAAGCTAGAAAGCATAGCTTTTGGCCATATCTTGGGTCAACCCCTCATTTTGCTTTGGTGGTAAAGATAAGTATGAACTGTTTAAATTCATATGATTCAGATTGTTTAAGAACTACTTTTATAATGATTTTTGATGGCTTATGCATTTTTCCAGTGTATCATAAAAATATTTTTCAGGGTATGTTATGGTGTCAAACTTAGGGTGGGAAATATGGGGTCAGTGAAATAAGAGAAAAATATCCATACTTTTTTTTTTCTCTTTTTTTACATAGAGGTATTTTCATCAGACCTACAATTTCATGTTTTTATTTATAAGAATCTCATTGATTTCTTGCTCTTTTTTTTTTTTAACATTCATGGCTACGACTCTGGCACAAAAATAGACTAGTTAACTTACTCAGTTTTTACTAAGTTTTTGGTATCCTATAAATAAGGAATATTTACACCTACATATTAGACATTTCTTCTCAGATATTCAATAGTGAGAGCATATTTAACACATTTAAGACAAAATTCATATTTTATACTAATGATCTCTACCCCTACTTGCTCTGTTACAATTAATGACATTTTGCCAGTCATATATGTTCTATATTTTATCGACCTTTTCCTCTTTTTTGAAGTTTATTTTCTTTTTTAAAAAGATTTTATGTATTTAACAGAGAGAGCAGGAGTGCATGCAAACAGTCACAAGGAGGGGGAGAGGTAGGCAGAGGGAGAGGGAGAAGCAGGCTTTCTGCTGAGCAGGGAGCCCCAAGTGGGGCTCAATCCCAGGACCCTGAGATCCTGAGCTGAAGGCAAACACTTAAACAACTGAGCCACCCAGGTGTCCCAACTTTTTTTCTTTTTTAAAAATCTTTTTTCTTCGAACTATTTCTCATATTCCCTTTGATTAATAACAGTGTTACATACTCTCCTTACCTTTCTGCTCTCCCTGTGTCAATCAATCCTATGTCCCAACTAGTTCAGAACTAATTTTTTATGTTCCACAAATAAGTGAAACCATATGATGTACTGTGTGGTGACTAACATAAAAAAACATAAAATAAAAAATAAAATTTATTCTTGGCATGTTTATACATTCCATTTTATATATTTCCTATTCAAATGACAAATTTCTTTAGGAAAAAAAAAAACCCTAATTTTCTAAAGCAAGACTTCGATCAAGTTGTATAGCCCTTTAAGACTAGTTGATACATTTCTACTGACACTGGGCCTTAATCCCAATGATTTAGTTATACTTTAAAATATTCGTAGTCTGGGATCATGACCTGAACAGAAGGCAGATGCTTAATGACTGAGCCACCTAGGCACCCTTAACTTACATTTTTTGATTTAGCAATTCTACACATCATAACTCTAGTCGTTATGGTGCCACGTTCTTCAACTGAAACATCCTGTTCACCTATTTTCTGTTTTGCCTTTGGAAGTGTGTGCCATGTAGGTCTGATTACCTTAATACAAAACAGCAGTAACAAAATCAAGTATCCTCCAATTCAGACGGGTAAAGGGGCCTGGTTTACGAGAATGGAATGGTGGTGCCCTCAGCAAACAATAAAGAACAGGGACCTTCTCCAGCTCTACAAAAAATGCTCAATTCAATAATACCAAACCCAAGCGAACCACGATAAAACAAATGTTGCTTTGGCTAAACAAAATTCATTAGCAAAGATGGGCTTGGCTTGCAGAACCGGTAAAAAGCTATTTCCAGCTTTACTTTAAGTTACAGTGAAGTTTATATGGTACCTGTCAAAGGTATGTTTTGTTCTTAAGAATAGAAAAAATGTGGACATTTTAGAAAGTAATGCATAACTTCTATTTTGTTTCTCATTTGGTTTTAATATTGGTACATGGTATAAAACAATACATGTGTAAGTAGACTGTACTGATAGAGTTTTACAAGGATTGTATTTTGAAGATAAATTAGCTTCAAAATTAATTGTTATAAGTGTGTATGGAGGTTCTTCATTTTTCTCCTGCGAATATAGGTACACATGTAGATATTCAAATGTATTGTTTTTGAGTGCAACATTTTCTTATTTTCAGACTTTCATATTAGTGCATGGTCAGTTTTGGAAAGAAAACATCCTGGATCTATTGTTTCATTCACTAATATTTGACTTTGGACCAATGACTGAGAACTTATGCCAAACATTTTCCTCTTCTGTATTGCCCAATACTCGGACAGTTCTTCTCCCATGTTACAAGGCATCAAAAATCTTAGCTTCTTGGTCCAGTAAATACTTGCTCCTGAAAAAAGTGTGAACCTAGAGTTAGTTTAATAAGAAATCTTAAGGGAGAGGTTTGACTCGGCATAGAACATGTTAACCAAAATCTGAGGTTCAGTTCCCTCTATAAAGAATCAGTATAATAAGACTGTAGTTTAAAATGTAAGCAAATTAGGGGTACCTGGGGGGCTCAGACATTAAGCATCTGCCTTTGGCTCAGGTCATGATTCTGGCGTCATGGGATCGAGCCCTGCATTGGGCTCCCTGCTTGGCAGAAAGCCTGTTTCTCCCTCTCCTACTCCCCCTGCTTGTGTTCCCTGTCTAGCTGTGTTTCTCTCTGTCAAATAAATAAATATAATTTTTTAAAAAATGTAAGCAAATCAAGGGATTATACAAGGAGCACAACTAATTTACCTGTAAATAGCAATACTTTTATCAAATATGGGCTAGAATATTTTAAAGGGTTGTGTTTATGACACCTTGCTTGAGAGATGAGGTGAAAGAACAGCTGTTAGTTTGTGTATATCCTAAAATTCTGTTACCTTGATTGTTTTTACCCTGAGAAGGAGGAATCAGAAGTTAAATCAAGCATACCTTGGCAAAGAATTTATTATATATAAGAAATTAGACATAGTTCTTTTCTGGATCATGAGACTTCCTCACAAAGAACATTTTTAAATATTATTATATTATCCTCTTTAAGATAAAGCATGTAGCCAATATTAAGAATCCTCCATATAAGAACTAGTTTTAGGTTTAAATAAACCATAGGAAGTAAGCTCCACCTTAGGCAACAGCAACTAAAGAATCAAGCTCTGCCCTAACAGGGCAGTAATGTGGTTGTCAGAAATCTCTCTAAAAGTACCAAACCTTTGCCTAGGCATGGGGTTGCTTTTGTGCTCATTTTGTGTGTTCAGAAATTGCCTTGAGATATATCCACTCCATTACTTATCCCTTAAAAAAATAAAAGCAATTGTAAATGGAAGGTACATCAGTAAGTTAGGGTCCAGCCCAGGTACATAACATTATGTATCCTGCACTGTTTTCATGGAAGGAAAATAGTGGAATTGCCTTGTAAAAGGCACTCAGAGGAGTTGCCCCTCATCATTTAAGCAACTTCTCTTTTGTCTTCTGTGTCCAGTTAAACTGGCCTCTCTCCCTTTTTCAGTTTCAATGATGAATGAGTGTTAAAAATAATTCAGTTTGGGGGCGCCTGGGTGGCTCAGTTGGTTGCGCGACTGCCTTCAGTTCAGGTCAAGATCCCGGAGACCCGGGATCGAGTCCCACATCGGGTTCCCTGCTCGGCGGGAAGCCTGCTTCTCCCTCTCTCACTCCCCCTGCTTGTGTTCCCTCTCTGGCTGTGTTTCTCTCTGTCAAATAAATACAATCTTTTAAAAAAAATTAATAATTCAGTTTGGTTAGACAATATGGTGATTTAGGGAAGAGTGAAGTAATTCTTCCCTTTTATTCAGGCATCTCTTGCTTGCTCAGAAAGGTCATTTTAAGATGCTGCCACGTCCTTACTAGGTGAGTTGCTAAATAGACCACATTCCATTTATATTCCTAATCATGAATTCATTTATTACCTTATTTATCCTTCACCTACTTCTGACTTACTCAGCTAATTAGGTAACATCATTATGTTTTCACTGCTCTAGGTTTTATTTTGTCATTCTTCAGTATTTTTCTATAAAACATTAATACCACAGTCAACCTGACTTTGGAGTGTGACATTTTCTTGGGTTTTCCATTACAGTTCTTTTTTTTTTTTCCCCGAAAGATTTTATTTATTTATTTGACACAGAGAGATCACAAGCAGGCAGAGAGGCAGGCAGAGAGAGTGGAGGAAGCAGGTTCCCCACTGAGCAGAGAGCCCGATGTGGGCCTCAATCCCAGGACCCTGAGATCATGACCTGAGCCGAAGTCAGAGGCCTTAACCCACTGAGCCACCCTTTCCATTACACTTCTTGAGGAAACTTACTTTAAAATTAATTTTTGTAACATACACGTACAAATTCTTTCCTGAATGGAGGGTGAACATATTGACTTTTAAAGAAATGAACCCATTCCACACACTAAACCTCGGCTTCCCTATCATGCGTTGGCTTAGTGTTGGGCTAGATTTCTTCCCCACTCCACATGCAGTCTAGTCATTTTGTGTGACAATAAACTAAATGATAAATTGGTTCCCTGCTACGTTGTACTTTTTGTGTTTTCTGTGCAAATTGCTCCTAAATCATGATGACCCATGAAAAGGGCCTGTGGTACACATGATGGATACAGTATGAAACCAACTATTTCTGGATTCCCTCCATTAACAAAGATCAAAATGGGGGAAACAGTACCAATTATCCTGCCTGACCTGATAAGTGCTCATTTTGGAATGCAGAACTTGATTTTGTTACACAAAGAGAAAAGGAGAGTTTATATAGGGATTATAATAATAATTTAGGACAAAGTGGAAGGATTAATAATGCAACAGAATGAAACTGCTAGTAGCTATCATAATGCTTCTGCAAGGTTGACTGTACATTGAAAACAATAGTAATCCTAATGTATCATTCAGAGCAATATAAATCACTTGTAGGGTGGTTTGATTTTATTCAGAAATTTACACTGCATATTTCACTTAAATTCCGGAAAATCTTTTTAATATATTTTAAAAATTGAAGTTCTTGCATCTTCCAACCTAGAATTTATCCCGGAAACTCAAATCTCCCAATACCTAACCTTCGCTGCTGTAAAACATGAATTCTTTTTCTCATTTAGATATTATAAAAGTAGAGAGTAAATGTAAAAAAGAATTACATTTTCTAAGAACTGTTAATTTTCTACCTTTGTTTCAAATAGAAGAAAAATTCTTAAAGGGTTATTCTATCCTACATATTTTTCAGATACTAGAAGAAATACTGGAAAGAAAAGCAAAAGGAGGTTCTGAAACCTATCTGGCACAGTTTCAGCTCTGCTATAGATAAATTTAACATTATGCTAGAGTTGTCATTCTGAAGCTTTCATAAATTTACATATTCACAAAAGTCAGCCCAGTCTGAATATTGCCCATTTTGTCTCTTTGGAACTCTAATTAAAAAAAATCCTTCAGTGACATTTTTAAAAATTCAATGACATTTTTTAAAACATTATTAATACAGATGGTATATACACTTGTAGTGAGCATAGTGTATAAATTTGTCTAATTACATTAGTTTTGAGATGTACAATATTGTAACATTGTGTGTCAACTATATTCAAATAAAATTAATCATCGATAGTAATTAAATCAAAATTCCAACTAGTAAAAATAATTTTACCTGGTAGAAGTTTTATCAGGTAAATACATGTCATATCATTTTTATTTATCTGCAAATTCAAAATTTAATATTTTATGCTTTCAACAAAATAAAACTCAGACCATATCCTTTTAGTAATTCAAGATTTTATTTATTTATTTATTTGACAGAGAGAAACACAGCTAGAGAAGGAACACAAGCAGGGCAAGTGAGGGAGGGAGAGGCAGACTTCCCACCACGCAGGGAGCCTAATGCGGAGTTAGATCCCGGCACTCCGGGATCAGGACCTGAGCCGCAGGCAGATGCTTAATGACTGAGCCACCCAGGCCTCCCCCTTTTAGTAATTCAATGAGTTGGTATGTTGAGTTCAACTCATAGTAGTCCATTTAGTAAATAATATTGTACTGCTAATGAGCAGATGCTTAAGGCAAAACATTGCCCAAAAGACTAAGAATATATTGAAACTTGTAATGCATAATCTCATACATTATTATTTTGTGGTATTTACAGATAGAGACAGTTTTTGTTCTTCAGACTCTTCTGAAGAGTCCTAGAAATGACTAAAATTCCCGTTGTGGAAATATGGAAATAAAATATATGTCAATTTGGCAAATGAAATATAATTCATTGCATGTGTAAAAATCTGTTACAGAATAATCTATGTAACAGATGTCTTTTTTAAAATTGTAATGCTCAAGGGGTTCACATTTCTCCTGATATGGCCCACAGTTTAGTGCAGAAGTATGTGGGGGGAAGAAGGAATCAAGATATTGAGAACAGAATACCAAGTGAACATGAGAGAGAATTCTTTGAGAGTATGAGGGTGAGAATGAACTTTTAGAGATTGTGTGGGACTAGTTTTTAGGTGGGCATTGGTACTAAGAGTTGTAGTGGGTCTATTTTAAAACCGCTTCTTGTTTATAGAAGACTTTAGATTAAATATTAGATATTTTGTTTGGCCTCAGATACTTTAAATGCTGCTCTGATTTCGGACTGACCTGCACAGCATTTTACCTTTTAGCAAATTTGATCACCATAAAACGTGCTCTCATTGTCTTGTCAGGGCAGTGATTTGTCCACAGGTAACAGTATCTTCTGGAAATAAAGCTTTGTCAAGGTGTGTTTGTTTGTTGAGGCCAAATAGAAGGAGTGCGTAAGAGTTATTTTTCTATATCCTGAGATCATCTTGTAGCTAATATATGGGTATGTGGATACAATGAGTATATATATTTAAAAATGTAAAATTTTAGAATTTTCAAACAATGAGCATTTATTTCTTATTCCTGTAAAAGCACAAGGAGGATGTTTGTCGTCAATGGGATGTCCTGGGAATGGGCTATTTCTGTTTTTGGTTTTGCCATCCTCTGTGATCTTGGAGTCTTCTGCTTCTACGCAGGTGACAGGTCAGGAGGCAGTGGAGGATGGAACATCAGACCTGGATGTACCACACCATGTCCATTCGTGTTCTGTTAAGAAATAGTCATATGGTGTTACCAGGATACAAGGGAGACTTGGATGCATAGTCCCAGTTTTAGGCAGCTCCCCTCAGCAAAAGCCCACCAGCAATGTCTTGAGGGCACTTTTCCATACCCAACAGTGCCATTTGCTGCTACTACTTTTATGGGACTTTTAAATGTAAATGTATGGTGATGATCTAAGTTTAGCCATTTTAATAACCTTCATGGGGGAACTGGCTGGCTGGATCGGTAGAGCATGTGACTCTTGATCTCAGGGCCGTGAGTTCAAGTCCCACTTTGGGCATGAATCCTACTTAAATACACACACACACACACACACACACACACACACACACACATACACACATATATTGTAATCGTGAACCTAGTATCAGAGTTGTATCAGAGTCCAGAAAGAAATTTGATTTTACTTTTTAGTGGTAGACCTCAGTAGTTTTGAATTGAATCAATCTCTCCTTGTGGGGAGCTCCTAGGGCTTCCAGATATTCTGCCAGAAGCACTCTTAAGCCCTGTTTTCTAAATTGTTTATCTTGGAATTATCTTTTATTCATTTAATTTTGCCTGACCTCCAAGCTCTAATACATTACTCAAGTGGAAATAGGTTTATTAGATTTAAACTCAAATACAAATTTATTTGGTGTTTAGAATGTTCCATTTCAGAGGTCCCCAACTCCATCCTCGTGGTTTGGGATTCACTAGATGGACTCAGAGTTAAAGTGTATTTTAGTGAAAAGATACGAAGATTAGCAAGAAGAGGAGACATAGGACAGACAGGATGTGTAACAATCCATATACACGTTTTCTTCTTCCTATGATGGGGAAAATTAAGTACGACCTTTTCTTCAAGCAGCAAAAATTGCAATAAAATGTGTGCAATATTTCTTACCAAAGAAGTTCATTAGAGACTAAGCACCCAAGGTTTTATTGTGCTAGTCACATAGATACCCTGTCCCTGGTTTGTTCAAAATTCCAGAGTCCAAGAAGAAAAACAGGTGATTACCATAAATCATATTATTTGCAGAATCTACACACAGTCATTTACCTTTAATCAGGGAACAGGTCAAAAGCTAAGTCCCCAGACACCAGACAGGGGCCAACGTTGTAAGCAAGGCCTTATAAAAATAACAATTTCACATCTGCTGTGTTAGCTGTTTCTGAACACTCACCAGATAACCAGAAAGTTATCGCATTAAAGATGGTCTTCTTCAATTTAAGACAATTTGTATAAAGGGAAGGAAATTTGAGGTAAAGGGAACTGATGTGTTTTGAGTCCCAAGCATGTATCAAGAGTTTGACTAGGAACTTTAAATATATGGACTCAAGGAAGTTAAAGATTTTGTCTGTGGCTACCTGACAAATAAAGAGTCAGGGAGCTGAAACTGAAAGCCAGTTTTGGAAGACTTTAGACTATACCTTTGTGCGTTTTTTCAGAGTACTTAGAAAAGGCCCTGTATCTGCTCTGCCCAGTATAACAGCCAGAGCCTCACATGACTATTAAAACCCTCAAAGTGTGGTTGGTCCCAGGTAAAATGTCTAGAAGTACACCTACACACCAGATTTTCAAGACTTAGCATTGGAGAAAGAAGAGTGTAATATATCCCATTAATAATTTTTGATAATTTAAAAAATATTTTGATATTGAATACACTTGGAAATAATGTTTTGACTACATTGGTTTAAATAAGCCATACTATTAAGAGAGATTTTACCTGTTTCTTTGGTTTTGAATGTGGCCAGTATAAAATCTAAAATTAAATATGTGGCTCACATTATATTTCTTTTGGTTGGCACTGGTCTATATGTATAGGACCTATCAGGCTGAAATCCCTGCTTTAAGGCCTCACCATTGGCGAATGCAAAGGTCTGCCTGTCATGTGTCACGGTGGAAGCTACCATCCTCAGTCTGGACTTGGTGCACGACCACTGCACTGCATCTTTGGAAAAAGTTGTATCAGGAACTCAGCCCCTTCTCCACCTCTGACCAGCTGTGCTTTTACACATATCTGCATTACTGGCTCAGAACCTCCATTTGGAGGCCTGCTAACTGGTGGCAGGGAGCTGTGCTGAGGTACTTCTCGGACCCATCCACCAAAGTGTCCTTTTCTGGGGCCTTCACTAAGTTGACTCAGTACTTTTCCACTCCTGGGCCTTCCTCTCTCCTGTCCCCAAGTCATCTGGGTCCATAACACATCCTCAGGCTTTTGTCCACAGTTTCCCTCATTTGCACTGCACATCATGTGGTGTCACTGATGCTAGTTTGTGGGAGAAACGTAATAAGGAGATGTCAGTACTATATTCTGTTTTGACCTTTTGCTTATACTATTGCAGCTACTGAATAAAGGCTTGATAGTTATTTTCAGCTTAGGTCATTATCCTAACTGATCACTTAAACATCTGGTAGCTCAGACAAACCCTCAGTAAATATTCATTTTTGTGAAAACTGTGGAATCAGAAAAGTTGAAACTTTTGTATGAAAATACTGTGGAATCAGAAAAGTTGAAACACCCTCTTGGGCTTTCATATCACAATACTGAATATGAATATCTAGATCATTTAGGTGTCTAGATCATTTCACACTGCTCTGTGTCTTGATTTCCTGCTCTATCTCCAATGTTAAAGCCCTGTTAAGATAGCAGCTCTGCTTGACTTGGTTTTCTGTCTTAAAACATAGCATATGCCTTTTACATAGGATGGTCTCAAATGTTTTTCAATTAGATGAAAGGTACTTTTCTAAAATAATACAGATAGTGGCACATGAATTCTGGTTTTCTGATATCAGGTTTAGGTCTTTTGCTGCTACACTGGCTATATATTTTCATTTTTTTGTGGCTTTTTGGGGCATCTGAAGGGTCAGGGAAGAACAGATAGGGATGTGTAATTCTGGGTGATGGAATTCTTCAATATCTATATTCATTTTCTATTGTTGCTGTAACAAATTACCACAAATTTAGTGGCCTAGAAAGCAATTTATTACTCTATAGTCCTATAGGTCAGTCTGATGTGGGTCTTACTAGGCAAAACTCAAGGTGTTTGGTGGGCTAAGTTTCTTTCTGGGGGCTGTATATGAGAATCTGTCTTCTTTAGCTCCTAGAGGCTTCCTACCCTCCTTGGCACTTTTCCCCTTGTTGTAAGCCAGTCCCCTTTCACCTCTTCTTTTATGGTCACATCTCCTTTTTGCTAATACAGCTGGGAAGGTTCACCACTTTAAAAGACCCATGTTATTATATTGGCTCCTCCCTCCTCAAGGCCCTTAGCTTTAATGACCTCTAAAAAGTCTGAACTACCATGGAAGATATGATATCTTCACATGATATATTCACAGCTTCAAGAGATTAGGATGCACACATCTTTTGGGGACCATTATTCTACCTACCACAGTATTTAAATCAGTATTCCTTTGTATGAATTTGTTAATGTAAATTAATATTTCTCAAAATGTGGAAACCCAGAGCAACACTGCTTATGTCACCTGGCAACCTATTGAATCAAAAACTATAGAGGTGGGTCCACCAAACCATGTGTATACAAACTTTCCAGGTGTTTCTAATATGTAATAAAGTTTGAGAACATTCTAAACCATCCTTACACTTAGCAACCTTCTAGGAGTTTGCTTTATCTGAGTTTGAGGTAATCCAGTTACTTTTCAATAGGAAACACTACAGCTGGGTAGCAATTGTAGGAATCAGAGGAGGTCAGTGTGCAAGTGCTTATTAAAGCGGAACGTCTGAGTATCCCTGTTATCATTAAATTTTCAGAGACATTTGGAAACACCTGAAGAAGTCATCATCTCCAGTTGGAGCTTAGAGAGTTATTGAAGGTAGGCTTTCAAAGAGGAGGGAGATAAAAATAATATATTCCGTAAATTGCATTTTAAATCTATTTCAGAAGAAAATGATTTCCTGAAGCTGGTGACAGCTAGTTTTATGAATCACGATAGTTTGAAGCAGTCACTTCTCCTTTTAATCCATTTCTATTTTCCACTTTCTAACCAACCACTTAAGTGTTTATTCACCTCAACACTAAGACTTTCACTGAGTGGGTGGTATATAGGGGATGTGGAATCATCACTGTCTTTAAAAAACTGAAAATACTGAATGGAAGATATGACTAATATGTAATAAAACACTGGGTGCGGGACATAAACAATGAATCGTGGAACAATGAAAAAATAAAATAATGTAATAAAAAAGGCAATATTTTAAGATAGTATCCCATAGCATAGAACTATCTAAGATAAAATGTTTACTTGGTAATATAATTGAAGTGATTGTCATAATCAGAGCAGAACTCACAAATATTTCCATAATTCCATACCTTTTTGAATTTCTTTGCTAGATATGGGTAAATGCGTTAAGTGAATCCAGCTGATGTGCTAGATTAACAACTCAAATGCCATCTTTACTTTTTATCCTACTTTTAAAATCCTATAATTAAGTTTTACATATCTACATTTCCACAGGAAAACAACCCAGACAGTTGGGAGCTGGCCGGCACTCTAAATTTGGCTTCGGAGTTGTTAGCAAGTGGTCCAGGTGTCATATTCTCTTGTTGAACATAATTTCATAGAACACTAATATCAGACAAGGCAACTCTGAATATGATGAGTCAAGACAAAAAATAGAAGAGCCTTGTAAAGCATATCTGAATAGAGAGAAAATCAGCAATTAGGTGTAAACCATAAAATTGATTATCTACTCTCCTGTATGGTATAGCTAATATGGGTAGTATAATTTAGCCATAAAATCTAGATTATTTTCATTTAGGAAAGGCCAGATAGTTTTACTTTGAATAACATTTCTCTAATTCCATATTCCCTACTTTGTTCTATCTTTGTGCAACAAAAATCTAAAATATCCCACTGAATTAGTACTGGGTTACTTGGAGCTAAAAAGGATTAGTCACAAATTCAGGTCCTCAACCAATAGGTGTCATAGTCATTATTTTGTGCATTAGATCCCTGCGACGAGGTCTTTAATCCTGTGGGAAACTTGGTCAGGTCAAAGTCCAAATATTCTTGCTCAAGTCAATGGCTGCTTGAACTGATTGCTAGACTCACTCAACACAAGTACTAATACACAGCATACTTTGTTGCATAGCCAGAGTGTAGTATGTAGTATAGACCTGTAGATTTGGGTTCAAAATGTTTAACAATCGCATATGAAACTATTGCATATATGAAATGTTATGTGATTTTCTTTTTTCCCTGTAAATAATATTTTCCCTCTTTATCATCTATCTTCTGTTATCTACCTATAATGTTTGTATGTGCACACACATATTTAGTGTCAGTTTGTAATCCTGTTTTTTCATATTGTGGGTGAATTTTCCAGTTTTGTTTTCAGGACATCTTAATTATGTCATTAACAAAAAAACAGATACATTTAAAGCTTTTAAGATTTCAAATTTGGATCATTTATTTTGCTGGGTTATTTTTCCTTAGTTAATCGAGTTAAACAGAGGTAACGAATATTGACATTTATATTTATAATTTATATTTACTTTTTCCTATGTTATACAGTACTTTGTACACACAGACACACACACAGAGTACTTGTACGGTACTTCATTTGTTTTTTATGTTGTGTTCCATGATTCATTATGTGCATATAATACTCAGTGCTCATTGCAACATGTGTCCTCCTTAATACCCGCCACCACCACCTTCCCCTCTGAAATCCTCAGATTGTTTCCTGGAGTCCATGTTCTCTGGTGGTTTGTCTCCCTCCTTTCCCCCCTTCAGTTTTCCTTTCCTTTCCCTAATGTCTTCCATGCTATTCCTTATTTCCATATATGAGTGCAACCATATGATAATTGTCTTTCTCTGCTCGACTTATTTCCCTTAGCATAAACCCCTCCAGTTCCATCCATGTCGATGCAAATGGTGGGTATTCATCATTTCTGATGGCTGAATAGTATTCCATTGTGTATATGAAGCACTATTTCTTTATCCATGTGCCTGTTGAAGGGCATCTCAGTTCCTTCCACAGTTTGGCTACTGTGGACATTGCTGCTATGAACACTGGGGTGTATGTGCCCCTTATTTTCACTACGTCTGTATCTTTGGGGTAAATACCCAGTAATGTAATTGCTGGGTCATAGGGCAACTCGATTTTTAACTTTTTGAGGAACCTCCACACTGTTTTCCAAAGTGGCTCTACCAATTTGCATTCCCAACAGTGTTAGAGGATTCCCCTTTCTCCACATTTGTTGTTTCCTGCCTTGTTAATTTTTGCCATTCTTATTGGTGTAAGGTCGTTTCTCAATGTGGTTTGATTTGTATTTCCCTGATGGCTAATGATGTTGAACCTTTTTTCATGTGTCCAGCCATTTGTATATCTTTTTTGGTAAAATGTCTGTTCCTGTCTTCTGCCCATTTTTTGAGTTATTTGTTTTTTGGGTGTTGAGTTTGAGAAGTTCTTTATAGATCTTGGATACCAGCCCTTTATCTGTAATGTCATTTGCAAATATCTTCTCCCATTCTTTGGGCTGCCTCTTAGTTTTGTTGACTGTTTCCTTTGCTGTGCAGTCCCAAAAATTCATTTTTGCTTTTGTTTTCCTTGCCTTTGGAGACCTTTCTAGCAAGAATTTGCTGCCGCCAAGGTCAAAGAGTTTGCTGCCTGTGTGCTCCTCCAGGATTTTGATGGATTCCTGTCTCACCTTGAAGTCTTTCATCCATTTAGAGTTTGTATTTGTATATGGTGTAAGAGAGTGGTCGAGTTTCATTCTTCTGTATAGCTGTCCAACTTTCCCAGCACCATTTATTGAAGAGACTGTCTTTTTTCCTTTAGAATTTTTTCTTGCTTTGTCGAATATTAGTTGACCATGGAGTTGAGGTTCCATATCTGGACTCTCTATGCTGTTCCGTTGATCTGTGTGTCTGTTTTGGTGCCAATACCATGCTCTCTTGGTGACTCCAGCTTTGTAATAGAGCTCGAAATCAAGCAATGTGATATCCCCAGCTTTGTGGGGTTTTTTTGGCATTTCCTTAATGATTCAGGTTTACATCTTTTTTAAAGTGGTTCATCCTTTCTTTATATATGATTGTTTCCCTTACTAAATTTAAACACAATTCTGTCTACTTGCATGCATATATGCATGTATCACATATACACATGTATATATATATTTATATGCCTGTACCTAACATTTATTTTGTTACAGTTCATATGTATCTTTCTATAAGCATAAGTCATGTCTTTGATCTCATTTTAGTGATATATATGAAATTCTGAGACATTTGAGTATTAGGTCTTTCTTATGCATAGTGTTTATTATTTTGTTGGTCTGTTCTTCTCTGATACAGAATAGCATATGTTAGGGAGAATATTCTCAATTCCAGAAATGGTCTACCTATTTTATTACCTGGATCACTTGGCCCTGCTTATACTCTCCAGAGCTAAAAGTACAAATATATGATTCTAATATATGCCGGTGGCCATCATAATGACCAAAATTGAGAAATTAATGAGGGAGAATTAAGTCAGTATTCAGAAAGAAATAAAAGTAGTAGTGGAGACAAAGTCTTGGATTGTAGTATAAATTGTAGTTCTCATTAGACTTGAGATTGAGTTGTATACTTGTCCTTCCTACAGTTCAGTTACAGGAAACAGTATATTCTCTGTTCTTAAGCTATGTTGAGCTGGTCTTCCATCACAGTTAATTTTTGTGGGAAGTTGATTTGAATTTCAAAGGAATCTCTTAATTTTGTGGGAATTAAAGTGAAAAAATATTAAGGAAACTGGAAATTACTCTTCTAGGCATCATAACAGCTTACAATTTTTAAATGTAAGGTCATCAGTCATATCTGTGCACATGTATATTTGTATGTTTGCATGAATAGATGCAAACATTCATTTTTCATAGTGTGTAATAGTCAGAAATACAAAAAAATAGAGGAAAAGCCAGAATAAATTTAGGGCTGAAGGTCAATTTAGCAAAAGCTATAGGGATTAGGAGGAATGGCTTGTACTCAACAAAGACATGGTCCTCTGTCCTTTGCAGCAGGGAGGAAGCATGGTCAGGATATTCTGACCTTCAGAGGGCTTTGGCATCTCCCAAATTCCTGAACATTTCTATATCTGGTGAACAGAGATCTGACTTTAATCACCACAATAACAAGTTGCAGGCCTATGCACAATTTCAGACTTCACTAAGTTCAGAACCAGGGAGTACCTTGAATTAAAGGAACCATGGCAGCACTTGAAGAAGCATCCTGCTTTATCGCTAGAAGCAGTCTGCATTCCTCCCCAGCCTTCTACAGAACCATTTTCTAGAGTGACTGTGCATTGGAAAAAAAACATTTTGGATATTTCTGTACATATTGCTTTTAGCTGACAATTACTGGTGACCTAAAACACTATTATGGCCTAGAGTCATACTGGGGGCTTATGGAGGTTATGTTTTGAGTGGAGTTTTGGCTTGAGTTTTTCTCACAGTAGACCCAGTGGGCCATGAATCATCTGTGATTTTATTCCCAGTCCAGATGCCTAAAAGGGATAGACATACTTCATACCCTGAAGAATACCTACTTGTATTCTCAACCTGTGCAGTGAGGAATATGATGTTAGAGTCAGACAAATGGGGCCACCAGAACTTTCAACTACAAAAATATTAAAACAAAATACATACCGCTTTACTGGAGGGATTACGGAGATCAGTGCCACCATTAAAACTTGAAAGAGGCAGGGATAATGATTACTATAACATACTCACACAATTTACCTTATTTGCTCTCTGTAGAAGATGAATTTTAGATACTAGTTGTAAAAGTAGTTAGGTCTTTATTCTTATTATGATGTTTCAGATGTGATTTCATTGCTGGAACAAATCAACACTTCTTCTGGGACCTGGTAAGTGACTATTCATCTTATTAGCTTTTTTATTTTTATTTTTTTTCTTGTTAAAAGATATCAGAAGTTATTTCCTTCCAGCTGCTAGGGCCAGCAGTACAACCTCTCTGTCCTCTGTCCTCCACTGGGCTGTCTCAAATGTCCATTCTTGATTGTGCTACCACATATCTGTTACATTGATTACAACTTATTCATTTGACCTAGTAGCAAAAAATAGCATATATTTTAGAATCATTTTTTTTTTTTAAGATTTTATTTATTTGACAGAGAGAAACACAGCCAGAGAGAAACACAGCCAGAGAGGGAACACAAGCAGGGGGAGTGAGAGAGGGAGAAGCAGGCTTCCCGCGGAGCAGGGAGCCCGATGTGGGACTTGATCCCGGGTCTCTGGGATCATGACCTGAGCCGAAGGCAGTTGCTTAACCAACTGAGCCACCCAGGCGCCCCTATTTTAGAATCATTTGTAAGACACGTGTGCCAACAAGTGAAAAATCTCACAAAAGTGAGTATGTTATATAAGTGAAATATCTTGGGGTATAGTTGTTCAAGACATGAAGATCAATTTCTTCAATGGACGCATTTCTGCATCTGACATTGTGTACTATAAGAAAAGAGACAATGTTTAGTGGGCCTTTTCGGATATTGGACGCAACACATACCCCCATTTGGGTGAATACCTCTGACCCATTTCCAAGTAACCCTAAGGGGTGCCAATTTTGAATAGGACTTAGAACAATAAAAATCCATGCAACAGATATGGTGTTCCTTAAAAACAAACAAACAGAAACTATTCTGCCACTTGAGCTATGGGGCCCAGAAGATCCAGTTTTGCTTTAAGTATCTTTGGCAAAATAGGGATACTACTTGGACCTTAGGGCCGCTTCTTAGAAATTTGTAATAATATTTGCCTTACCCAGCAGATAATATTTTCTTTTTGAAAAACAGCTTCTGACTATCTTTAGGGCCCTAGGAAAGGCAGAACTTGACCATACAGCCTAAAATTACCATATGACTTGATGTCATGAATTGAGTGTTCTGTGACCTACCTAATCTTAAAGGCAGGTGTGCACAGCAGTATTCTGTCATCAAACAGAAGTGGTAGATACAAAATTGGTCTTGAGTAGGTCCTAAAGTCTTAGGATGTTGTCTGACCTGTGGTCCAGATGTCCATGACCCATCCTTCTACTATATTGCCTCTTTTTTGTCAGTCTGCCCCTGTGAGCTCAGTGGACTTCAGCTGAATATTGGGGGAAAATTCTCCATGGCTCTCCAATGTTTCCACATGTCTTTTGAGCAAAGGCACTGTCTGGTTTTGTTCTACGCTATCTTTCAAAGGATGTTTGTAGAGCATAGAACCTTGAAAGTTAAAGGTTGTCTAATAACTGTTTTATCTCTGACACAGTATACTCATGTTTCTCTTCACTATCCATCAAACTGTGGCAGACTAACTTGTGAGCTTACAAATAGAGTAAAATTTCAGATTCTTCATCGTTACTGAGAGATTTTTGTCATGAAGAGAAACCTCCGAAGACATGGCTTTGTGGAAGACAAAGGATGACAGCCTCAAGGCCGATGCAAGGGACATGAAAATTCTCATTCAGAGCTGTTAGCAAACGTTCTCACCCAAGTGGTGAGTGAGAGGGAGTGCCCACCAGGGAGTGAAGGGGAGTCCCCCACCAGGGTCCCATAAGGGCCCCCCACTTCTCCACCAGTAATAAATGTTAAAGGATGAACAGTGAGGGGTACCTGGGTGGCTCAGTCCTTAAGCATATGGCTCATACGGCTCAGGTCATAATCCTGGGGTCCTGGGATGAGCCCCGCATTGAGTTCCCGGCCTGGTGGGAAGCCTGTTTCCCCCCGTCTCACTCTCCCTGCTTGTGTTCCTTCTCTAGCTGTGTTTCTTTTTGTCAAATAAAATCTTTAGGGAAAAAAAAAAGGATAAACAGTGACAGGTGGAATTGGAAAATTTGCCCAAATGGTGTTTTGAGTCTTGTGCACTCTCCTTCAGGCAGGAGGGAGGAGCTATGTTAATTACAAGGGAAGCCAGTCCTGCAACCCCAGATTAAGAACAATGTGGCTATAGCAGTTGAATCCAGAGGGCCCCAAAGCTAAAATATATGGTGTTAGGAATGAAGATATAAAGGTTGGGTGAATTAAAAACATGGTAAGTTGGTTTGACTGAGCTGTGTGGGCAACCTCTGGCAACAGAAATGAAATGCAATGCCTTGTTTACTGGCATGAAGTGGTTCTCTCCCTTCACACTCCCATCCCTTCTACCTACTCTACCCTGATGTTTGCTATTTCAAGGAGAAAGATGCTTAGGAGTAAGGCCAAGCAGACTGTTTTCAGTTATGTTACCTGTAATACTGTGATGTCATGTGAAATCAGTCTTTTGCTTTTTCTTTATTTGGAATTTATGTATGGATAGCTGTGTATATATGGATGCTAAGTTGGATTTGTTTTGTATCAGTATAGCTCAACTGGAACAGAATTTCCTTCCTCATCTGTTGCTTATCTAGGACTGGTTACAAGGGAAATTTGCACAATATTTGGAAGGTGAAAATGTAAACAGCTGCTGTTGTTATGCTTGGGAGTCAGAGTAAGGTCACACACTATGGCACCTCGTGTATGCTATTGCGAGTCAGCTAGCTCACGTTGCTGGTACATGGTACCAGGTACACCAGCCTTGCCTCTCTGACTGCTGGATCAGTTGAAAGGGCACCATTTTCTTCCGCAGGTGGCTTGGATCTTAGAAGTTGAAAGCTTAGGTAGGGTGAGAGACTAACTTGGGTTTCATTTTGTCTTTCTGAGTTCCAGTTAGTTGTGGTAGACATGGCAAAAGGTGTACCTTAATTTGTTAAAGAGTATTTCTAAAATATCTCCACTAAGCATCATGCTTAACAGTGAAAGACTGAGGGGCGCCTGGGTGGCTCAGTTGGTTGAGCGACTGCCTTCGGCTTAGGTCATGATCCTGGAGACCCGGGATCGAGTCCCACATTGGGCTCCCTGCTCAGCGGGAAGCCTGCTTCTCCCTCTCTTACTCCCCCTGCTTGTGTTTCCTCTCTGGCTGTGTTTCTCTCTGTCAAATAAATAAAATATTTAAAAAAAAAAAACAAACAAAACAGTGAAAGACTGAAAGTGTTTATCTTAATATTGGAAATAAAACAAGTGTGCTTAGTGTTACCACTTCCATTTATTGTAATAATTACTATTGTAGCTTGTGTGATAAGGGAAGAAAATGCAAATTATAAGAATTGGAAAAGAAGAAATGAAATGCTCCTTATTTGGGAATGACTTAAAGTATATGTAGAAAATTCAAGATAATCTAGAAGTAAACTCTTACAGTTAAAAAGGTAAATTTTCCCGGGAACTGTATGCCAAGCCAATTAAAAATTTACTTATTTTTATATCTTGATAATGAAAATTCAGAAGTAAAATTTAAGGATCATTAGCATCTTAGTAGTTATAGATAACTTCATTTACCTAGGAATAAAACTAATGAGAAATGTGCAAAACCTCTGTATTAAAGTGAATGCAAGAATTTTGTGATATTTATGTATGAGAATTTATTAGTCTGCATGGGGTTGCCATAACTAAATACTTCAGACTGGATGGCTTAATAGACAGACATTTATTTTTCTCATAGTCTGGAGGCCAGGGTCTAAGATCAGAGTGCCAGGGCTGGTTTCTGGTGAAGCCTTTCTTTCTGCTGTGTCAGTGGCCACTTTCTTGCTCTGTCATCACATGGCATTTCCTCTGGGTTGTCATAGAGGCAGAGAGAAAGTTGTCTTTCTCTTTCTCTTCTTACAAGGACATCAACCCAATGGGATTGTAGTCTGACTCTTATGGTTTCATTTATCTTAAATTCCTCCTTAAGGTCCTATACCCACATAGAGTCAAATCTGGGAGTTAAGACATCAACATATGAATTTTGGAGAGACACGATTCAGTCTGTAGTAGACTGTTTATTCCTATACTGTTTATAGTAGCCCAAAACAGGAGACAGCTTAAGTAACCACAGACAGTAAAATGGATCATTGTATTGTGGTCTCTTTCTTAGTATGGACTATGAGACATTATTTGGCAAATGAGAAAGAAATTTTGCTACTCATGCCATGAATATTGCAAGCGTACTTAATGGATGCTAAGTAGTACACAGTATGTAATATTTTTACCTGTTTATGAACATTATAAAAATGTAATCTGTCATGATAGAAGTCAGGATGCCAATCACCTTTATAGGGGTACCATAACTAAAGGAGAATAAGCAAAGTACTGAGTGTTGGAAATGTTCTGTTTCTGTCACCTGTGCTGTGATTACACAGGTGTGTTTACTTGATTAACATTCATTCAGTTTTGAATTGTTTATGAATTTCATTCATTCAAGACTCATTAGTTTTGCATCTTTTTGATGCCCATGTTGAAATGTATTTCAATAAAAAGTTATTTTAAAATGAACAGGAAAAAATCACTCTTTTGGGGCACTAGTTCTCTTGTCATTGAAATTCTGGTTTTGAGTGAGCCAAGCTAGTAATAAAATAAAATCTCAGCAGGAGTGCTTACATAGTACATCAATTAAAAACAAAAGCAGGGCGCCTGGGTGGTTTGGGGGGGTTGGGCCTCTGTGGCTCAGGGTCCAGGGATGAGTCCTGCATTGGGCTCTCTCCTCCAGCTAATGAGCCTGCTTCCCCCTCTTTCTCTGCCTGCCTCTCTGCTTATTTGTGATTTCTCTCTCTGTCAAATGAATAGATAAAACCTTTAAAACCAAACAAACAAAAACCAGCAAACAACAGAAATAACAACTTTATTATTATTTTTTAAAAACAAAATCTTTAGTGGTGTCATCCACTACCATCCCAATCAGGATGCTTCCCAGTAAGTTCTCTTTACATATGTACATTCTTGCCTTGTTTACAACCCTTTTGTTAAAGTCCACTGTCTCCAAACTGTACTACTACATTCTGTTACTCAAGAGATACTTAACTACTAATATCATGCCTTTTTAAGAAATTATTATTATCCAAAATGTTCTTTCCTTCATCCATATTTTTACAGAAGCCTTTTAACATCATCTCAGCCTGAAGATGACATTCGGGGCACTTTGGGACACTTACTGGTTATGTTTGATAGTGTATGCGTTTTAAATGTGCCTTAGGGGATTTTATTTATTAGAGAGAGAGATTGAGAGAACAAGTGGGAAGATTGGGCAGAGGGAGAAGCAGACTCCCAGCTGAGCAGAGAGCCCAGTGCGTCTGGATCCCAGGGTCCTGGGATCATGATCTGAGCTGAAGGCAGATGCTTAACTGACCAAACCACCTAGGCACTCCTAAATGTGCCTTATATCTTTAATCATAAGCCATATAAAACAAATATCATGGGCATATAATGATGTTTGGAAGAAAATAAATAGCTGAGTAAGAGTTAAGGTAAATTAGTTAAAATTTGAATATAAATTAAGTTAGGTAAAATTAGGTTAGAAAACATTCTCAGGAAATGAAGCAGAAGAAAGATAAATTTTAATTGGGGATTTCTTTTGGTAGTTTTTAAATATGAGACAGCATCTTATGAATGGTCTAGTTGACCCCCGATCTGTAAGAAGAGAGATTCTCTGAAGAATAGAAATGTAGATGTGAGAAAAGACTGAATACAGCTTGACCACATAGATGCACACTTATTTCTGGAGCTTTCTGTTTTTGCCTAATGTTGAAATCTGGTAATTCTGAGTTCTTTGTATATTGCCCAAAATGACTAAGTCAGATTTGCTTCTTCAGTCTTTTAAAACATGTGTCAAGTTTATTTTATCAGAAATACTTGCAGTAAAAGATTCTATATTAATCTACATTAATATAGAAACTTGTCTAGTTCTCCAGACTGGTCATATTAGCCATTTTTTTCAAATGTCAAACCTACAGTAAATAGAATATTTATATGTTCTTTTCTTACTAAGTAAGAATTAATAGGATGTTTCCTTACTTTTAAATATACGTGACTCAGATAAAGCTTAAAACATATTTTCAAAATTGCTGGAAAAACCTAATACACTTAAAAAATACTTTTGACTAATAAGAAAACTTCAAAAATTAATACTTTGTGCTTAGGGTCCTCATTGTTAAGAGTGTTGAACATTCTGGAAAGTACTATACTCAATAGTGTATCTAAACGAGGCTCCGAAATGATTTAAGAATCTCATTAATTGACATAATATTTCTAGGGGCATTTTCTTATGAAAGAAATATTAACTATTTTTCAAAGTTATGGAGTAGAAGAAAAGCTTGTACCTTTTTCCATTCTGTAATTTCTCGTAAACTTTTCAAAATCTGAAAAACCCTTTTATTTAATGTAATATGGAACTGCCCGTGAACTCAATTTTTATCTCTCTTGCCCATAACAGTAGTAATGTAATATTTAGATGGATATTTTTGGTCTAGATTCTTTATATCTCACAGGACAATTTTCTGCCATTAGCATTATTTTACCTGTGCTCATTTCGTGTAGCTTATTTAATCATTCTGGCCACTTCTATGCATATAGAGTCTTGTGTACAACCCTATGTAAAACAGAACAGAAACACAGAATAATTTAATCCAAGTTGTGCAGACTGAACAGACATCAAATCTTCTTTAATGTTAGAATATTCCTTAATGGTAGAGCTAGCTTTTGAGGGAAATGGCAGAGGAAGTGCTTGTGCATCTATCAAAGAAAACTGCTTTTAAACTTCCACTACAGAATGACCTAGTTACCAGTGAACAGACTCTGCACAATATTCACAAAATAAAATATAGTTTGAACAAATGAGATAAAGGCAGAACATTCTCCATGGATTTCCCTTGTAAATGGGAATGAAAGTAAGTAAGTGAGTGGAAGATATTTTACAAGATTCCCTGGATTGCAACTTGAAAGATTGGCAAAGGGGATCATCAGGAGTGAGTACACTGGAGGAGAAACTGGTGAGGAGGACCCTTTTTTGTTTCTTTGGGTCAGCTTTTTTTTTTTTTTTTTTTTTTTAAGAATTTTTATTTGTTTAATTTATTTACACACATAGAGAGAGAGTTCACAAGCAGGTGGAATAGCAGGTAGAGGGAGAGGGAGAAGCAGGTCCCCGCTGAGCAAGGAGCCTGATGCGGGGCTCGATCCCAGGACTCTGGGATCATGACCTGAGCTGAAGGCAAACAGTTAACCAACTGAGCCACCCAGGTGCTCCACTGGCTCAACTTCTTAATTAGGAGGGATGTTTCCTGGTGGCAAACCAGAGCAGAGGTGAGTATCTGCAGAAAAATAAGCATTGACCTAGGAGCAAAAAGAAAAAAAAAATAAGGCCTAGGAGTTGAAGGATTTATTTTAACCTGATTTCTAATCAAAGTGACTTGCTCACCCAAAAACAGGGAACAAATTGACATTTACATAGTAGACTTGGCACAAGGTACAGAAATAAATTCACACACACACATATTGCCAGGTTATAACTGTCATTTTCTCTGTTCCCTATACAATACCCCCAGGGAGTTGAATTATAGAGGTAAAATACCATCAAAGCCCTACCTTTCAAATTATATAGGAAATAGTACAGCTTGGAAAAATGAAGGAGCAAATGGATTCTTACCCACATTGATAAAAGTTCACAGTAGCCCAGAATTACCTGTTGTACAAGATAGATTCAATGAGATTTATGTAATGATATGTTAGCACAGAAAAGTATCTAGTTCTGCAGATTGGTTATGTTCTTACATAAAATAAATCAACATTCCCTGTAGTATGCCTATGTTAAGAACATAAAGAAAATGTTTTGTGATCTGGTTGCAGAAGGATCACTTAGGGATCCTGTTAAAGATGCAGATATGTTATAAATTCAGGTATGTTGAAATATAGGCAAGTGTGTATGTATACAGACACATAGAGTCATACATACATATACACAGTCACTTTAGGGATCTAATGACGGTGGCAGAGTTTTAAAAATCCATAATTTTGCTAAACGTTTTCACTTTATGAATAAAAAAAAATTTGAGTGTTAAAATAAATTTTGAAATACTCCAAGTAATTCTGACATACAGGCAAGTGGCACAAATTCATGGCGATTTCTTACAAAGGAACAGAAAATGTTGCTCTGTAGATGGTAATTAAACTGATTCACTGTGATGGTGATCCCATTACTTCAGTTTCCTGAATGGGAACAGTAATCAGGGGTTGTCCCAGAAAACAAGTGTATATCCTGTCTTGTGTGCCGTATAATCTCTACTTTTCTACTTTCTTCCATATCTTTTTCCCTCCAGTCTTCTTTCTTACCTACTTTCTCCCAAGCTCCTCACTTTGTCTGTCTTTTTATTTTCCTGTATCCTTTGATCAGTAGATTTTTTCCCCATTTTCTCCATAATTTCCTAAAGAAATACAAGAAGGTAGAAGCTTAGTATCAGAAGTTTAAATATCAAGTAATGCTAGGAGCTTCTTTATGAAAAGTAAAAAACTAACACATTTACTAAAGCTGCTAGATGGACCTGATAGAACTTTGCAGAAGGGAACTAAGTTATTATTTCATGGTAAATCAATAACATTCTTCTTAGCTCCCTAAGTTTCCCAGATTTTAGGCTATCCATTATAAATGCTGTCCATTTCAAAATGTGTATTCCCATTTTCATCCTTATAAAGTCATCTAAGTATTTATTGGAAAAATAACCATCGTACCAATTATGAAAATTGGGGATGTTTACTTTTATCCCATGTGGTGTAGCAGCTGGATAAGTTCTGCCTAAGCCCTTTATGTTCTGTGATAGCCAGCCATTTTAGTTATTTCAGTGGAAAACGTATTTTGAGGAATTTTATACAGTTCGCAGTGCAGGATGATAACAGGAATAGAAAAAATGAACAGTAATGTTTAAGACACTGCTAATACTTGAAAAGATTAAGTAACGAATGTTTAAAAAAATGCAAATAAGGGGCGCCTGGGTGGCTCAGTTGGTTAAGCGACTGCCTTCGGCTCAGGTCATGATTCTGGAGACACGGGATCGAGTCCCACATTGGGCTCCCTGCTCGGTGGGAAGCCTACTTCTCCCTCTCTCACTCCCCCTGCTTGTGTTCCCTCTCTGGCTGTGTTTCTCTCTGTCAAATAAATAAAAAATCTTAAAAAAAAATGCAAATAAAAGAAACTAATGGAATCCCCCACTACTTAGGTGATTATATTGAATTAAAGAATAAAATAAACATACACTGGCAACTGCTTGTAAAATTAGGTGTAAAATCAAAGGTCAAAGTAGGATTTAAAAATGTTTTTAAACTTAATTAAAAGTCTCCACCATTTCTTAAATACCTAAAATGTTTAATTTTTTATGTACGCCTTTGATTAATTCCTCAGGACACTTTTTTTCACCAGAGTAATTTTAAATTTCAGGCTCTGTAGTTAAAAAAATAACTTATGAGTGGAAAAAATAAAAATTGAAAATAAAACATAAGTAAAATATAAAACTGATTAAGGAATTATAAATGACAGAAAATTGTGACAAAAAAACCTAGGAAATTCCTTTTTTTTTTTTTTAATAAGAATAGGACATTTCTCATTCTTGGGTACATTAATATTTATATATGAAAATAAATTTTTCTTATAAGATGCTATTTGATAGTTTTTTATGTTATTTTTCTACTTGTCCTTATCGATAGATATAAATTGGTGATTAGTAAATGGGTCCTACTTAGTTTACTACCTAATGTACAGTAGTGAATACATTCAAAGTTTAATGGCATCTTAATTTCAAAAGACTAATATTGTATTTCAAATTTTTGTGAAATTTTCTTTGTTTTATATAAATGTATTTAAATAAACCATTAAAATAATCTATGGCTTACTAATCCCTAAAAATCATATGATATTCTATGATGCAACTGTCACTCTTGTGGAAAACTAAACTGAAACTGTACCTAGCGGGCAATTCAATGTTAAATTGAAATATTTTAGTAATACTTATTGTGAACTTTTTAATAAACAATTATTAAATCGTAAATATTGTAAAAGCATGGTATGTGAGTGTAGATGTTTTCCTAAGTATACCATTGCTGAAACTTCTTAGGTTGTACTAGCATGTAGATTAACAGCAGTTCTGTATTTTATTATGTCTAAACTTTTAGCTGCATAATCGTTTGAGAAGCACAACTATTTTCCAACTAATGGGATTTAAATAATGAAGTGAAATCCCTGACTCTAATGATACTTTGCTTGAAATATTTCTCTTTGAGATGATGGGTAAGTGCACTAGCTCATTAGGTCCTATTTTTACTTCTGTGATTCCATGGTAACAAATTATCTTCACCTTAATCAGAGTTTCTCACACAAAGTCCTCTAAAGTAAGCTTATCTATAGATAATGACACAGAATCAAATTAAATGATTTATTTTGGGGAGAGAGCTAAAATTAAACAATGTATACTCTGTGCAGGATCCAGGTAGAAACAAGATAACTTTAAAGATCTAATAATAAATTAGATTGGTTCATGTTTGAATAGACCTAACTCAGAAATTTCATCCTTTCCTTGTGTGTAGATAACTATTTGTTGCTATATAGTAAGTAAGCATATTTATGTTTATTCAATATATCTGAATGATATAGGGAAATTATTTTTCATAATGGCTATATACAAAGAGTAGAAATAAATCTAAAATACCAAAATTTCTTCATATTTAGAATTAAAGTATAAGAAAATGTTTTATATGTGGATTTATGGCAATTTTTCAAGCTGAGCTCAAAATTAACACATTTTTACAACAACGAGCGCCAATCTTTGTGAATTCAGGTTTATATTAAGATAAAGCCATAGCAAGGCTGTCCTTTACTTACACTTCCTTAATTTTGATTTAACTTTTATTTTGTAATTCCTGAGAGTTGAGTAGTGATTTATATCTCGATTAGTATCTTTTTTAAAATTTTATTTATTCATTCATTTATTTATTTATTTATTTATTTATTTATTTATTTGATTTTAAAAAAGATTTTATTTATTTATTTGACAGAGAGAAACACAGCCAGAGAGGGAACACAAGCAGGGGGAGTGAGCGAGGGAGAAGCAGGCTTCTTGCCGAGCAGGGAGCCCGATGTGGGACTCGATTCCGGGTCTCCAGGATAATGACCTGAGCTGAAGGCAGTCGCTTAACCAACTGAGCCACCCAGGCGCCCCTATTTTTTTATTTTTAAAGATTTTATTTATTTTACAGAGAGAAACACATCCAGAGAAGGAACACAAGCAGAGTGAATGAGAGAGAGAGAAGCAGGCTTACTGCAGAGCAGGGAGCCCGATGTGGGATTCAATCCTGGGTCTCCGGGATCATGACCTGAGCCGAAGGCAGTCGCTTAACCAACTGAGCCACCCAGGTGCCCCTCGATTAGTATCTTTTTATTTTTTGTATCAGAAATCTAAGAAAATTATAGTCTATATTTGATTTTTTTAAAAAAGATTTCTTTATTTTGTATATATAGAGAGTGTAAGCAGGAGGAAAGCGGCAGAGGAGAGAGAATCTTAAGCAGACTCTGTGCTGAGTGGAGCCCCATGTGGGACTGTTTCACAACCCTGAGATCATGACCTAAACTGAAACCAAAAGTCAGATGCTGAACTGCCTGCATTAATTAGGTGCCTCTAATTAGCATTTTTAAATGTTTACATGTTATTTAATTATGTATCTATATCTAGTTAACTAAACCATTCTACCTTCCTTGGACGTGTGGACTGTTTTAGTATTTTTCACTTACTGGCAAGATTGGGATGGCTTCTTTTTGAATAGCTTACAGTAGTTTGCTATTACTACTTTTGTATGCCAAGATGTGGGATATTAGGGTCAGCTAATTTGAACACTTAACAAGTCTTTCTAAATGATAATGCATTATACATTTTCAGAGTTGAGACGCAGGGTGTCTCATAAGTTTATCTGAACAAACATTCACAGCAGTGTTTTTGTTCTGTATGCTGAAGTTCAACTGCTTCTCATAAAATGTGAAACAAATTAGATGAACCAGGCTATTATACTCTACAGGGTTTTCTACTCAGCGTTAGAATACATACATGTCTCACTCTGGCCACAAGTTTAGATAAGGGATGATCTTCATTCAGATGGCAGAAGGAAGGCTAACCTGGGTAAAATAATTTTTGAAAAATTAGGTCATGACCATAATAAAACTGAAACTTCTATGACTTGCTCATGGCTAACCAGAAGTAGGTTTGAAGAACCTAAATTTGTCATTTTCTCCAATAGGCATCCTTATCATTGGGAAATGATATAAATAATGATACTCTGATACAACAGTTCACATGACATGGATTGGACTTTGATCTCTTAGAAGCAATTGTCAGTTATAGGGATGTTTAAAGAGCTACATATTATAATACCTTTGCAGAAGGAAAAAAAAAAAACCTTGACTCTTATTTTGAAATACTTTTGTATTTATAGAAAAGTTGCATAGATAATACAGAGAAATCCCATATATCCTTCACCTAGCAATGTCTAATCTTAACAACTTACGCTACCATGGTGCATTTATAGAAATTTAACATTGGTACAGTATTATTAAGGAAATTGCAGACCTTTCTCAGGGTTGACCAGTGTTTCCAGTGTTTCTTTTTTTATTCTAGGACCCAATCCGTGATGCTATGTTGCATTTAGTTGTCACGACTCATCTCCTACAATCTGTGATCATTTTTTCAGTTTTTTTTTCTTGTGCTTCATGACTTTTTCATATGTCTACCAATCTGTTTGATGTTTGGTCGTGATTAGATTGAGGTTATGTATTTTGGATAAGAACACCACTAAGCTGATGTGCCCTTCTTATTGCATCTTTTTAACAGGTATATGGTATCCACATGACTTACTAATAGTGATGTGTAACCCTGATTACTTATGTAAGGGACTCTTCTTTTTAAAGGTAATTTTGTTCCAATGGAAACATTTCACTTATAATAAAGACTTACATTTCAGTGATATGATAGCATTTTAGCTAAAATCACAAAAACTTCAGGTGATATTTCTCTACTGTTAATGTACTGTTACACCATAAACACTGAAAAAAATTCAGAATAGAGTCTACTAAGGATTGATACATTTATATAGCTGCTTACGGTATATTATCCTGCCCTCTATCTTTTAAGTTTGAAATGTTTCCATAACCTATTTAATAAAATATCTTCAGAGGAAAAACAGTAGAAGTTTGTTAGCTGATCATTCACATTCACAGGTACCTCCACCAAAGTTTTCGGGTGGCTTGGGCATGGCGGGATGGGCACCGTCCCCGACAGCACTGTGTTCAACATTAGAAAAAAATGTGTTAGCCTGGTTAACATTTACATGAAGCACATAGTTTAACTTAGAAAACTTTAGATGTTATAAGTACAAGACAAATATAGGGTTTTATAAAAATAATACAGAATAACAAGGGAGATTTTAAGTGGATGATGCCATTTACATTGTGAGGTCAAAATGGACTTTCATAAGAATGATAATTACATTTGAAACCAAAGAATTACTATGAATTGGATAATAAAATAAAGAAGCACAGAAACTGAGAAAATAACAGGAAGGCCCTGACTGAGAAGAAAACTTGGGATATTTGTGGACTTGGAAAAAGAGTTTTGTTCATGAGGGTATGCTTAGGTAAAGACTGGAAGAATACTAAACAAAACAAAACAAAAACCTCAAAAAAAAACAAAACCAAAAAAACATTGCTGTGAAGAAAAACAGGCAACCACCACAGATTAACTACCACCCAATGTGGAAAATGGGGAAGCACAGCACTATGGATGCAGTGCTGACCATGGAGCATGAGAGAAGAGTACTAGAAATAGAGCACAGATTTTGGTGAAGAATCAAAAGACAATATAGATGGTATTGAAGGACAGAGCACTAACCAAGGTGCAGAATGAAAAGACAATGCAAACAGAGCAGTGCCCGTGAAGAATGAAGAGCCTGTGGAAGGAACAGAGCCTGTGGTGAGCAGTGGGAGACCATAACAGATGGAGCTTGTGGTAACGAGTGTCAGTACATTGAGGAATAAAATGTATCTTTGGAAATAAATGGAAAAGCACTAGAGATGGATCGCTGCCCGTGGTGAAGAACGGAAAGATGATACGTGCAGAGCTTGTCCGGAAAAAGGGAAGAATCCCTAAGTTCTATGCTTTGCCTTCAATGAGCACAGTGGGCAAAGTACTACCTTTGATGAGGAATGGAAGAGCACTATGGGTCAGACAGAAATCCTTATAGAAAACGATAAATCCAATTACATAAGTTTAAGATCTATTCTTTAATATAAACATTCTAAATAAAATGTCCAGCCAAAAACATGAAGATTTACACATTTTTCAAGAATGGATTTTCAATATTAGACAAAGTACCAGCGGTTTTCAAAATATTAAAGTTTCCAAATCACTAATAAACACAACCCAACATAAAAATGTGCAAATAAAAGTTCAAAGAACACTATATCATGTAGGAAATGTACATGGGCATGAAACACATAAAAAATATTCAATTTCATTACTAATCAGTAAATGAAACTTCAGTGGTATAGACAAAAATCGCAAATGATTTATAATACTAAATTATGTCAAGGATAGGGAGCCACCCTGAACTTTCTTGAATACTACCAATGAAAGTGTATTTTTAAAAAAAAACTTTATTTATTTATTTGACATAGAGACAGCTAGAGAGGAAATACAAGCAGAGAGAGAGGAGAAGCAGGCCTCCCGCCAACCAGAGAGCCCGATGTGGGACTCAATCCCAGGACTCCAGGATCATGACCTGAGCCGAAGGCAATTGCTTAATGACTGAGCCACCCAAGGCGCCCTGAAAGTGTATTTTGAAAAAGAATTTGGCATTAAGTAATAAGAGTTGGTTAGTCTCATACTAGTAAATCTGGCTATTGAAATCCTAGGTATATAACCTGGAGAAAGTCTAGTAGTTGTGCATCAAGATACATTTGCAATAATATCATAGCAGCTTTTATTATATTACAAAAACCCATCAATCTTAAATCAGGAAAAAAATAATTGTGGTATAATCATAAAATGGAAAAATGTAAGGAAGTAACAATGAACACTACGTGCTACATTTTTCAGTGTAGTTGAATACAGTCATTGAGTAAAGGAAGAAAGTCATGCAACAACGCTTAAGATGAACAGTTTCCTAAATTGCATTGTGAGGACTCATGGATTCTCTCCCCAGAAAATCATAACAGATAAAAATTAAACAATCATCCAAAATCTCTGGAAATGGTCCTAGGGGTATACAGCATGTGTAGAAATATTTATTCAAGAACATCTACTACATTTCAGGAAGAATAACAAGTGTGTGGCACTTGCAGCAACCATTCTCACTCTACAAATCATCTCCCCAGCTCAGCACTCTGGATGGCTGAGGCAAAGAATGTGGATTTTGTGTTCCCCGGCTCTCATTTAGTGACTGTGGTATCTCCCCCAGCTGTCAGCATTTTTTCATCCTCCTCTAGCCCTGAGAGTTAAGGGCGGCCACTTGGACCACACATGTAATTTGGAAGTTCTACCCCCGGCATGAAAGACTAAGAATACTGAGATGCCAATCATTCTTGTCCTAGCTTGCTTGAATGGTAGAGGTTCCATACCAGAAGAGATAGGAGATAGGAGATAATGACCTAACTCCCTGCTCTTAAATCAGGGATGTCATTCAAGGAGAAACAGACAGCTGTTTGCATCTCCAGCTTTGCAGCAGTGATGCAGAAATTTAGCCCAGGGTGAGAGCCTGCCTATAAGAACAGAGAACTCTGAAGCTGTCCCCAGAGGAACTGACTGTTTTTCAAGCAATTATAGGATGTTGGTAGCTGTATTAGAACCAGATGCTAAATTGTAGGCTAGTTAATGTACAAGAAAGAATCAGGGAAAGATATAGCTAAGAAGAACCCTCCTGTAGTCAGAATAAATTTCAAAGATTTGCCTCAAAACTACCCCTGAAAAGGTGCCTCAATTTAATTGGATCATAACGTGTAGCAATTTATGCCCCCAGGACACTGTCAAAACAGTGGTACAATGAGCCAACAATTAGTGGAATCTAACTGTTGGTTTGGTACCAAGGAAGGCCTATAGCTTAACAGATCCTGGAAAGAAGCAGCCAAAGATAGCCCTGCTAAAACCACTGTCATCCTTGGATGATTGTCATGTGCCCAAGGCTATACCCTCTGGGGAGTGAGATGAGAGAGAGAAAAGGACTTAAAAAAAATTGAAAATATAATGACTATTTCCCAAATTTGAGGAGGACCCTTAATCTGCACATCCAAGAAGCACAACCAGTTCCAAGGAAGATAAAACAAAATAAATCAATACTCAGATACATAGTAAAACTAATGAAAGGTAAAAATTTTCAAGAACATCATGAAAGCAGGTATTCTTTTACTAATCATATATAAGGGAACTCCAATTAGATTAACTGTCAGAGGGGCGCCTGGGTGGCTCAGTTGGTTAAGCGACTGCCTTCAGCTCAGGTCATGATCCTGGAGACCCGGGATCGAGCCCCACATCGGGCTCCCTGCTCGGCAGGAGGCCTGCTTCTCCCTCTCTCACTACCCCTGCTTGTGTTCCCTCTCTGCCTGTGTTTCTCGCTGTCAAATAAATAAAATCTTTAAAAAAAAAAAAAAAAAGAAAAAAAAGATTAACTGTCAGAAACCATGAAGGCCAGAATGCATGGTGAGTCCATATTTGAAGTGCTAAAAACAAACACCCAAAAACTCAGTCAAGATTTATAAACAGCAAAATTGTCTTTTATAATTTAATATAAAATAAAGACATCCTCAGATTGAAAGAGAGAGAGAGAGAGAGAGAGAGATCATAGCTAGGTAAAAATCTATTTTTAAAGCTAGAAGAAGTTTTTCAGGTGAAAGGAAATTACCTCAAATTCAAACTCATACCAAAAATTAAAAGCACTTGTAATTAAAACAAAAACAGCCAGTAAAGATGCATATTTATTCTCCTATCTTGCCCTATCTGATTTAAAATGCAATTACATTTATAAGTGGAATATATTTGATAATAACAGTGCAAAGCCCATGGATGGGGGAAAAGCTGTGTTGGAGTAAGGAACGATACCAGATAGTAACTTGAATCCAAAAAAACAAATAAACCCAGCAATTGTACTTAATAAGGCCAATATAACAAACTCTATGAATATATACTTCTTTTCTCTCAGGGTCTTTAAAAGACATAAAATGCAATAATCATAATGCTATCTAATTGGTTTTTTAACATATATAAATAAAATACATATAACAATAGTACAGAGGAGAAAGGGAATAGCACGAGAAAGGACTGACTCTCATTGAAATTGTTCATATACACTGGAGCAGATTCTGATAAGATATATATCGTATGCCCTAGACTAGCCTCTAATAAGTACATAAGCATCTGTTTTATAAAAAAAGTCATTAAAGGAGCTAAAATACTATATCAGAAAATATTTACTTGATTGAAAAGAAAGCAGTAAAGGAAGGATAGAGAAATTAATATGAGACATACAGAAAACTAAAGGTAAAACCGGCAGCTTAATTCTAACTGTATAAATAATAACATTAATGTAAATGAATTAAACAATATAATTAAAAAGCAGAGATTGTCAGACTGAATTGAAACAAAATAAAACCAAGACCAACTGTATGTGATTTACAGAAGACACATTTTAGACTCAGAGATAGAAATAGATGAAAGATTGAGAAAGCTGAAGTAGTTATATTAATACCAAAGGTTGATTTTTATTTATTTATTTATTTATTTATTTATTTATTTATTTATTTATTTATTTATGTATTTATTTATTTATTTATTTATTAAATATTTTATTTATTTGACAGAGAGAAACACAGCCAGAGGGGGAACACAAGCAGGGGGAATGAGAGAGGGAGAAGCAGGCTTCCCTGCCGAGCAGAGAGCCCTATGTGGGACTCGATCCCGGGTCTCTGGGATCATGACCTGAGCCGAAGGCAGTCGCTCAACCAACTGAGCCACCCAGGCGCCCCTATTTTTTAAAAATATTTATTTATTTAACAGAAAGAGAACATAAGTAGGCAGAACAGCAGGCAGAGGGAGAGGGAAAAGGAGGTTCCCTGGGGGTCCATCCCAGGATTCTGGTGTCATGACCTGAGCTGAAGACAGACACTTAACCAACTGAGCTACCCAGGTGCCCCACAAAGGTTGATTTTAAAACAAAACAAAATGTGACTAGAGATAAAGAAGGACATTGATTAAAGCTTTAGTGTATCAAAGATAATAATTATAAATGTACCTAGTAATGGGGCCCTAGCATGTATAAAGCAAAAACTGACAGAATTGAAGGGAGATACAGATAATTGAACAATAAGAGTTTGAGATTTCAATGCCTTGTTTTCACTAACAGAACAAGTAGGCAGAAGATCAGTAAGAAAACAGAAGACTATAAACAGCACTATAAATCAACTAGACCTAGTAGACATCTGTCTGACATTCCACTGAACAAGATCCATATGTTCTCATAGAACATTCTCCAAGATCGACCATAGGTTAAGCTATAAACCAAGGCTAAATAAAATTGCAAGGACTGGGATCAGATAAATAACTATCCTTTGACCACAGTCAAGTGAAATATAATAACAAGGAAATTTGGCCAAATCAGAAATATGTGAAAATGAAGCATCACATTTTTAAAGAGCCAGTGGGTTAAAAATGAAATCATGAGGGAAATTAAAAAATTATTTGAGATGAATGAACATGAATATACAGCATGTAAAAGCTTGTGGGATCATGTAATTCAGTGCTTATACGGAAATTTGCAGCATTAGTACTCATATTTTTTAAAAAGGAAGAAAGATCTCAAATCAGTAAGCTAACTTTCCACCTTAATGCAATGGAAAAAGAAGAGTAAACTAAATTTGAGCCAGCAAAGGAGTAATATAATGCAGACTAAAGTGGAAAGTTACGAAATTTAGCGTAGAAAAGCATTAGAATCACAAAACCACACATTGGTTTTTTTTAAAAGATAAAAAAAAAAATTAAACTTCAACTGGACTGACTCAAGAGAAAGAAAGACGGCTCAAATAATTAAAATCAGATTGGAACAGGGTAAAATTAATATCAATTTTATATAAACAAAATGATAAGGGAATACTACACAAAATTGTAGGACATAAATTAGATACCCTACTTGAAATGTAATACTTCCTGGGAAGCGCAAATTATTGAAACTGACTCTAGGACTAACAGAAAATTTGAAATACTTATACCAAGCAAGAGACTGAATTAATGGGCTCCTGGGTGGCTCAGTGGGTTAAAGCCTATGCCTTTGGCTCAGGTCATGATCTCAGGATCCTGGGATCGAGGCCTGCATCGGGCTCTCTGCTCGGTGGGGAGCCTGCTTCCTCCTCTCTCTGACTGCTTATGATCTTGCTCTCTGTCAAATAAATAAATAAATAAATAATCTTAAAAAAAAAAGTATCTGTATTTTAAAAAAAAAGAGACTAAATTAACAAAATTTGAAAGTCCGTTAAATAAAGCTCAGGCCCATCTAGCTTCAATGATGGATTCTCAGAAAACTAAAGCCAGAGTTACCATATGATCAAGTAGTTCCACGTTGATCATAGGTATGTGGCCAGGAGACGCGAAAATATATATTCACACAAAAACCTGTCCATGAATGTTGACAGAAGCATTATTCACAACAGCCCAAAAGTGGCAACAGTCCCAATGTGCATCAAATGATGAATGGAGAGACAAAATTGTGGTATGTTTATACAATAGAATATTATTTGTTCCTAGAAAAAATTGAAATGCTGATATGTAGCACAGTATGATTGTGCTCTGATAATATCATGCTAAGTGGATAATGTGAGCAACAGAAGACCACATATTGTGTGACATTCTTTATATGAAATGTGTAGAATAAGTAGATCTATAGAAACAAAAATATGTTAATGGTTGCTAAGAGTTGGGAAAAATATTGGGGGAAATTGCAAATCACTGTTAGTGGGTATGAGTTTTTTCATGGGGTAGGATGTGAGAGGCAAATGAAAATAAAATTGTGGTTATGGTTGCATAACTCTGTAAATATACAAAAAATAATTGACTTTATTCTTTAAATGAGTAAATCATATTGTTATAGAGTGAATGTGTCTCCCTAATTTGTATGTTGAAGCTCTAACCTTCATTTTGGCTGTATGTGGAGATAAGGCATCTGAAGAAGTAACAAGTTTCAAAGAGGTCATAAGGGTAGGGTGCTGATTTGATAGGCTTTTCGCCTCTTAAGAAGAAACACTGGGGAGAGAACTCTCTTTCCCATGTCACTGGCACAAAGAAAGAGGTCGTGTGAGTACACAACTAGCTTGTGGGTTTTTTCCTATAAGAAAAGAGGCTCAAAATGAAATTGACCTTATTGGCAATTTGATCTTGGACTTCAGCCTTCAGGACTCGGAGAAATATATTCTGTTGTTTAAGCCACCCAGGCTGTGATATTTTGTTATGGTAGTTCTAGGTGATCAAGCGCTGGATGATATGTGAATTAAGTGCAGCTGTTAATTTTTTTTTAAAGGGGCAAATGATTTGAACTGATATTTTTCTAAAGAAGTTATATAAACAATATGCACATGAAAAGACAGTATCATAAATCATTAGGTAAATGCAAATATAAATGTTGAGGCACCATTCATACCTACTAGGAATTCTGATGTCCTCATAAAAATTATATGTGAATGTTTATAGCACTCATGGTAGCCAAAAAGTGGAAAAAATCAACTGCCCATCAACTAATAAATGGATAAAAAATATGATGTATCCATCTAATGGAATATTACTTGCTATAAAAATAATTAAAATGTTGATACATGCTATAACTTGGATGAATTTTGTAAACATTATGCTTACTGAAAAATGTCAGACCCCAAAGGACATGTGCTATGATCCTTTTGATGTGAAATATCCAAAATAGGCAAGCCCATAGAGACAGACAAGTGGGCTAGTGGTTGCCAGGGCCCAGGAGAAGGCAGAAAGTGAAAATGATTACTGATGGGCATGGACTTTCTTTTTGGCATGATGAAAATATTTGAATTCTAAAACTGGTAATAGTTGCCCAACTTAGTTCTTATAAAAATACTTTAAAGGGATGAATTTTATGAAATGAAAGTTGTATCTTAATAAAGGTGTTATGAAAAAACAAAAAAAGGAAATACACAGAATTTTCCATTCCTATAAAACTAAAAAGGAGGCAGTGATGTATACATGCATGGTAAATATGAAAAGAGAGCAAGGGCATATTTACCAGAAAATCAGAAAAATGTCTCTTTTCAAGAAGAAGAGGGGGTATGAGACATAGGGCACAAAGAAGGCTTCTGCTTGTCTAACATATCTGGATGGTCATTCAGGGTGCACTGCTGCCTTTCTAATGATAAATAATTTGGACTACCGGAGCAATAAGATTACTTAACCATGGAGACAATTATGACATATCCATCTGTTGAATTTTTCTCATTGTATAAATCTTTTGTTTATTTTGATAAATCATATCTTGCAGGGGACATTCTGTTGGCTATTCTCTTCCCCCCCACAACTGGTGCTGTACCTCATTACCCTACTGTGGGGCACCATCAGATTTTTCTTTATGGAGTGCCTCCCTCAGCCTTCCTGGCACACTGGTTGCCAGTAGGGTTTTGACCAACTGAAGTGATCCACAAGAGATCAGAGTGTGGGAGGAAGGAGGACTTAGGATAATTAATCCTTTGCTCTTTCTCCATAGCCTCCCATTTTCTACAGAAATTCTCTTCTATCTGTAGCTTCTGTCAGGCAGCTCTTCTTTTAAGTTTCCAGCTTGAAATAAAATCCTAGTGATGCCATTTCCTGTACTTGCATCTACAAGCGACATTGTCTTACTACTGTGGTTAGTCAGTGGGTGGCTCAGCATTGCCTCTTGGTTTCCTCAATCCTGCTGACACTTCTGTACATAGTCTTTATTTAAAAGTCTTAAAAAAGAATCCCAGATGAATATGTGATCTAATCTCTGCTTGGTCCTTAATTGCTGCAAGGTTATGCTGAACTTCCAGACTTCCATTCCAAACTTTATTAAATTTTATAGCTATTTCTACACAATTGATCAGTGCAGAAGAGAGATGATCCATGTAATCTTGTAGTAAAATCACATGTTATAAATAATTCACATCCCCCAAGTGCAATATTATTATTTTATTTCCATATTAACCACATAACTGTACATTTTTTGCATTTCTTTAGTTTTGAGGGAGTTTTAAGCTTAAATGATAATCATTATTTAGTAGGATGTATGTATATTTATATTAATATTTTGGTAAATTTTTCATCATTGGTAATTTTTAAGAACATATTATAACATCTCTTTTTATACTTTTTCCATGCAAGAAAGAAAAAAAATGTTAAATAATTAAATCACGTGCTTTGGCTCTTTTCAAAATCTGACTTGTGCTTAACTGCATTTCTTACAGCACTTCTACGACATCTGGGTCCCTGATACTCTCTGATAGTTCTTGGTCCTGAAAGAGCCTCTGGATAATGCTAATTATAGTTTAAATGAAATTACTAGTCAGTCATAGATTTAACTTCTAATACTTCTTCTTGGATGTTTTTATGTTTGGGATAATAGAAACACACATACAATATACTATAAGCAGTTAAATTGGTTAATCAGGAAATTATGTGTAGAATCATACAAACAGTCAACAATATGACAGTGTCATCACAGAAAATAAAATACAAATTTTGGATATATTTATTACAGAAAACCTCCTGGACCCATGGGAAATCCTCACAAATCCCCATTGACTCAAGGATCACAATAAGGAAATAGGCACAGAAGGAAAAGTTATGAGCACAAATAACCAGATTTGTGAATTTCATATAGATTTCAATACTGCATTATACTATATACAATATACAATACTCATACTATGTTATTTGAATGTGATTATAATCAGGTGAACTAATATCAACAGCATAGATGTCATATTCGATGCATGTAGTCCAATCTGCAGATACCTTTCTATCATTTTTTTTTTTTAAGATTTTATTTATTTGACAGAGAGAAACAGCCGGAGAGGGAACACAAGCAGAGGGACTGAAAGAGGGAGAAGCAGGCATCCCGCTGAGCAGGAAGCCCGATGTGGGGCTCGATCCCGGGTCTCCAGGATCATGACCTGAGCCGAAAGCAGTCACTTAACCAACTGAGCCACCCAGGCACCCCACCTTTTTATCATTTTTAAAAGATTTATTTTATTTGAGATAGTGTAGGCGAGTTGCAGGGGGAGGGAGTGGAAGAGAATCTCAAGCAGACTCCATGCTGTGTGTGGAGCCCAAGGAAGGGGTGGCGTTCAATCTCACTACCCTGAAATCATGACATAAGCTGAATTCGAGTCCCTCACCTAACTGGCTGAGCCACCCAGGTGCATCCCCCCAGATACCTTAAAGTAGGGGTCAGTTAAACAGAGTTCAGGCCTCATTATAAGATGGTTGGGAGAGTTGCTTTTTTTGGAGTTCAGTATATACTGTCTTGGCCGCCAAATATATAAAAGGTAAAGGCTATTATTTTGATGTTTCTGGAAACCCATTTTCTTCTGGTAAATAATCCAGTTAACTTGTCCTTGGGATGTTAGGAAAGAGTAAACTAAGAAGTTAGATAATTGTGTTTTTAAATAACACATGTTTTAATACCTTAAACACTCCACTTAGCTATAGCCATAAAGATCCTGAGGCTCTAAATAGAGTATGGAGTTACTATATTGAAGAAATAAATTGGGTTTTTGTTTTGGTTATTATTTCTAAATGTATGTCAGAATTTATGTGCTGAAGCTTAGATCAGAAGTCCTATACTTTAGTTCTGTGTAATGGAGTGGATAATTGAGGCAAATGGGTGATTAGTGCAGTCTCAAAGTTTTTACTAACTCACAAAATGTGTCAGATTAATCTGATAAATTTTAGTTTAGTTAATTATATATGTTTCACAAGAGACTTTATGTTTAGTTGTGAGTCATTTGATAGTCATCAAAATTTTTTAAATTCTAAAATGTATTTCTATTACTATTTTATAATTAAATCTAAGTTTTAAATATTTATTACACTTAAGAATGGTATCAGAATGTTAACTATATTTAAAATTTTTAAATGACATTTAATACTGTAATATCTTTTGTTTCAGTAAGTTCTGTCATTTTAGTTTGTTTTTATATTGCTGCTTCTAATGATACATGACATGCCCTAAAATACATTTATGAAAGAATTATAGCAAATTTTCTGACATTTCACATATTTAATGAATGGCATACTCGATATACCAGAAAAATTTAGGAGATGTTTATCAATTGCTTATTTGTAATGACATGAACTCCACTATATATGTCTGTAATATTAGAATCTTCTGCAAAATTTTCTGGAACTAGGTGATACAGATGATTTTTAAGTTTTATGAAGGTGGGATTTTAATCTCACCTATTGATATTTTTCCATTATTCTCAATAGTATGTGTCATAGAAGAGGTGCTTGAAAATAGTTTTTGAATGAACACATTTTTTCACATTTCCTTTATCTTTTTATTAAAAGCACATATAGTTTCTGGTTTATGCAAATCTAAAAATTCAGAATGCTGTAATAATATATGCCATTTTATTTTTGTCTATTTTGTATCTGTTCAGAGAAGCAGGGACAAAAACTAAGTGGTATGGTGTCTACCACTGGATAAATTTGCCTTTAAAAATTTTGTAAAAAAATTTTTTTTTGAAAGCTTGAATCTTTGCAAATATTATATTTGGGGAAGTAATTTTAGCAGAAACCTCTTAAAGTTTAGTTATCTCTGACCTAAATTACACAGAGAAGAATGCAAGTTCTAGTCATAACCTTTGTATACCACATTTAATACAAAACTGCCTTGATTAATGCATAGATAGCAATTAGCTGTTTCAATTGAAACATTGAAAGCACATTTTTATTTACTTATTTATTGAAAGCACATCTTTAAAAAATAAATATTACTTCATAGACATTGTCATAGAATTTTTGTCTTATGTTATTTCTATTTCTAGAAAATTTAGTTCACTTAAAGAGTAATGGGATATATGAGTTAAACTGAGTCTGTTTATATCTTCCTGTGACTGGAGATCAGAATCAGGTTAATACTGATTAGGGGACAATTTAATCAACATAGAATGAGAGGAAACTTGACAAAAGAAAGCAGACCTCTGCTAATGGTGCATTGTTTTAGCTTTAAACCAAGTTAACTGCTTAGTCTTTTTCTCAATTTTATTGTGATTAATCAGTCAAATATTATGATTAGAATTTAGGGACTGGAGAAATGAGCATCTCAGTTGAGGAAGTGATATTTGTGAAGAAGCTAAGGGGGAAATGCAGCATGGGTGATTAACCCTTTCAGTTTATTACAACAGAATTAGCTAACTTCCCTCATAGACCTCTATTACTTGCTCATATCATGGTGCCAAATACCTATCTTACTGTTCCTCCATTAACCCTTTCCAACCCTGCCATGTTCTTGCCTTCATGTAAAGTTTTACTCATGAAAATTTTTTTTTACTCATAGTTCCTTAATTATTACATGAATATTTCTTTGGAAAAATAAGAAAATACATGCTTTTAAAAATCACGTCATAATAAAAACATCAGAGAGTATAAGTCTTCAACTTATTATTTATCAATTATTGGGTCCTATTGGAATATTCATAAAATGGGTGGAAGAAGTGTTTGATGTAGCATTTCAGTAAATGCTAGGCCAGAGAATAGATATTGTTAAAATACGTACTTCAATTCTTGTTTGCCAGTTTCTGCCTGTGGCTTCCTAGATTCTGTGATAAAATTTCGTCAGGACAAAGACAAAATGATAATAAGGAAGGTAAGTTCATAAAGTTTCAGTAAGCTGGATTTATTCACTTTAAATAAGTATTTAGAGATTATTTCCCTTCCTAGCTTTTAATATTAAAATTTTTTCTTATATGAAAATATTGTGTTAACTTGATATGCTTTTATATGCATGACAGCAAAAAATATTTAAGTTCAGTCTCTATGTCCTACTGATGTAGCAAGTGTGTGCGAAATTTTGCTTGCCTTGGAAATCCGAAATTTCAAGACCACTCCTCTGAGTCTGTCTTTGAGCTACTTTTAAAACTATTTTATTCTCTTGTTTTACATATTCTTATGAGTTAGTTTTTATTTCATTATATTTAGAAGATCTGCCACACAAATTAATGCAAAATTAATATCCAAAATTTATCTGCACACATTCATCTTTTACCAGTTAATTTGATTATTGGTTGCTAGGTTATTTTAGAGATTGGTATTTTTGTGGTATGAACTGATTGGATATAAATGTAAGAGAGATCATTTTGTTTCTAAAAAACTAGTTGAATAGAAGAAAACTTTCACTAATGCTGCCATTTCTTGGGCAGAGTCCAAGAATGCTTGGATAAACTATTCTATCAGAGAATCTAAAGGGAAGAAGTTAGAGTTTGGGGCTTAATGCCTCTTAATTCTCTATTATGTCCAGTATTCTTTGTGATTCCCTCACCATTGTTTTTGGAAAATAAAGCATGTAAGGTTTTTCACTCATTTTTTATTAATCCATGATTATTTATTAAAGATGTATCATCTATAAAAACAGCCTAGGCAATGAGAATACAAAGGAATCAGGCAGAAGAGATTCCTGTATTTATGGCAAAAATTAATATCATTTTAGTCCTGAAGATTCCTAATTCAAGAATTTATTCTAAAGTAGACATTTATGAGGGACTTAGCGCAGTCAAAAGGTTGTATTAGTACCTGGAACATCATTAGTGAACAAAACATTCCGTTTCTTCTCTTTTGGAGCTTAATTTCCAAGAGAGGAGGGAGAGAGAACACCCACATCAATACATATGAGATAGGGGAAATTGGTATGAAGAAAATAAGCAGGATGCAGTATGAGTGTGGGGTCCGGAAAACTTTCTGATTAGTTAACATTTGAACAAAAACTAGAATACTATACCCAGTGAAAAGACAAAACGTAATATTTCATGAAAGGTACATGAGAGATTTTAGCTGCAGTACACTCTCGTAATAGGTAGTCTTAAAGAATTTAGTCAGAATGAAGATGATTAAAAGTGGTAATTTTGATTTGCAAGGAGGAATAAAAAGTTTTTATGTGAACATATCTGAAGCCATGATAATAAAAATGTGTTGTGAAATTTTTAAAAAATCAAGAAAAAAGTAAAAAAAAAAAAACTTCCAAATAATACCTGTAAATCATGAAGATACTATTGATGTTAAGGCTTTTTAATATATATTATGTACTACATATATAATATCTGGAATTCTATAAATTATATTGATATATATCATATATAACATTGATATATTGGTGGATTTGAACATTTGACATATTAGCTATACATATATATTATTTCTAGGTAACAATAAAAAAATGTGAGTTTATAGCTTTCCAAATATAGGAAAAAAATTAAAAGAATAAAATGCTCAATCCAATGAAGTCAAGAAATGAGAGAAAAGGAAAGCACAAAAACTAAAATAAAGGCACAAAAATAAGATGGTAATGATAAGCCATCAGTTAAGATAATAAATGTAATCAGATTAAATGTTCCAATAAAACACAAAAATGTTTCCACTTTTTTACCCAAGTCCACCTATATGATTTTTATAAAATGCAATTTTAAATTTTATTTATTATTATTATTATTTTTAAAGAGAGAGCAGGGAGAGGGGCAGGGGGTAAGGAGAGAGAGAATTTTTAATCAGGTTCTATACCCCACACAGAGGATCATTTGGTGGGCTCAATCTCATGACCCTGAGATCATGACCTGAGCAGAAATTAAGAGTCAAATGCTCAACCAGCTGAGGCACCTAGATTCCCCCAAGATGCAATTTTAAAATCATGAAAATATACAAATGATGAGTAAAAATTAAAAACTAGGAAAAAAAACCTAGAAAGCTTGTGTAATTATATTAATGTCAAAATACTCTTTAATATAAAATCCGTCATTGAAGATAAACTGTTACTGCATGATGATAAAAAATTCAATTCACCCAGATTATATAAAAATTATTTACCTGCATATGCTTCAAAATAATTTCAAAAGTATATAATATAAATATTTGTAAAACCACAAAAAGAAGTAGAAGGTAAACACCTGCATTTGGGTATTTTACTTATCTCATTAATTGATAGATCAAGCAGGCCAAGCATCGGTAGGAATATTGGAGAATTAACACAGTCAATAAAATAGGTCTAGGGGCGCCTGGGTGGCTCAGTTGGTTAAGCGACTGCCTTCGGCTCAGGTCATGATCCCGGAGACCCGGGATCGAGCCCCACATCAGGCTCCCTGTTTGTCGGGAAGCCTGCTTCTCCCTCTCTCGCTCCCCCTGCTTGTGTTCCCTCTCTGGCTGTGTTTCTTTCTGTCAAATAAATAAAATCTTTAAAAAAAAAAAATAAATAAAATAAAATAAAATAGGTCTAATGAGCACAAGAAAGACATTACACCCAATAGTAGAATTCAGCGATTTATTTCAAACAAACATACATGGACATTTATGAAAATTGACTTCATCCTTTACTATAAAGCATGCCTCAACCAACTTTACAAGGGAAGTATACAGACAGCATTGTCTGATAATAGTTCTGATAAGTTAGAAATCTAGTAGTGAATAATCAGGAAACTTCCATGAGAATAATGGTTGTGAATAATGGGCAGATCAGATAAAAAATCCAAATGGATATTAGAAAATAGGGCTGATTTAAAAAATTATCACATATCACAAGTTATGAAATGTAAGTGAAGTATAACTCAGTTGACAATATATAGCCTTATATTTTTATATTAGAAAAAAGGGCTAAAATTAATGTGTTAAATATCTAACTGTAAAGTTAAAAAACAGGGGTGCCTGGGTGGCACAGTCGTTAAGCTTCTGCCTTAGGCTCACCTTAGGATCCCAGTGGAGTCCCTGGATCGCCCGAGTTAGGCTCCCTGCTGGGCGGGAAGCCTGCTTCTCCTTCTCTCACTCCCCCTGCTTGTGTTCTCTCTCTGGCTGTGTTTCTCTCTGTTGAATAAGTAAATAAAATCTTTAAAAAAATAAAGTTAAAAAACATAAGTTGTAGAATAAACCTAAAAGAAGTAGAGATAGATTTTAATAAAGAGGCATTGCCTCTGAAGCCAGATTGTCTACATATGAATTTCTGCATTCCCTCTTAATAGTTTTTTGACCTTGGACAAGTAACATAAGCTCTTCCGATGTCCTCATCTATAATGTATGGGTGATAGTAATAGCACCTGGCTTCAGAGTTGTGGTGAGGGTTGAATGAGTAAATATATAAAAGATACAGGGCTGCAGGACTTTGCTTAGAATTTTGTGGTTAGCCTTTATTATTGGAAGGGCAGATATTAATTAGGAAGAGGTCAAACACAACTAAAGAAAAGTCAAAACTACTTCTTTTAGAAGAGTAGTAAAATCAACATACTCCTTCTACAACAGGTTAGGAAAGCAGAGAGAAGGCCGAATTGACAGTGTTCTTAAGTAACAGCTAGAACATAAGGAAGGAGGGACCATACAGAGCTCTTTTGACAGCTTTATTATGAAGGGTATCATGCAAAATGGGGCAATATTTGGAGGAGGCATGTTGAAGCCAAGTGGGATTTTAAAACTGTCCTTCTTCTTCTTCTTTTTTTTTTAGGGTGGGATAAGGAAAGGCAAGTTTGCATATAGGTGGCAGAGATCCAGCTGAACAAGAATGTGCCGAATCCCCCTGAGAGGTCAAGGAAGGCAGTGATTCACAGGAGAGTGGACAGGGGCCAGGAAAAATAAATTATTTATGAGTGAGCTTAGGTCTCAAAAAATTATATTCTGTGAGACTCTTTTTTTTTTAAGAGAAAACACTAATTTTACTGGAGAAGGAAGTGTTAATTTGAGAGCTAGTGATTATCGGGAGCCAAATCTCTGCCTCATGCCCTGCTGGGGGGAACACAATGATTAACAAGGTAGGCATGAGGTGTATTTGTTTAATTATTTATTTAGACTTTTGAGAGAAGGGAAAGGAAAACTTGAATCAAGAATTAGAGCCAGAAACACTAATGTAAATGAAACCATAATCCTTGAACCCACCTACCCTCAAGACCTCTATATTTGCCCTGCTTCCTGAAATACCCAGATATCATACTGGTAACAGCCTGGCTCATTCACCCCCTTTGTGTAAGTCTCTTCTCAGGTATCACCTCCTCAGCAAAAGCCATACCTAAGCGCATCATTTAAAGAGCACCCTCTATCCTCTATCCATTGACCCTATCTCATTTCTGCCAGTAGGGCTTACCACTTCCTAACATTGCATAATTTTCCCATTTTTATTTATTAATTGTTTTCACCTTCTTCTGGAATGCAAATTGCTTGAGAGCAGAGACTTTATTTTGTTCACTGTTGTATTCTCATGTCCTGAAAGAGTATCTTACATTTGTGTGGTCCTCAAAAATGTGCAGGAAGGAAATGATTACAGTTGCTTTTGCCAATAATCCTGACATTAGTCTTCTCACTTTCACTCACTATCAACACTGAACCCTAATCCTGTTCATGCTGCCTCTAAAATATATGTTGATTCTTTCTAATGACTATCTCCATTCCTATCAGCCTCCTCCAGTATACTTTCATTTGTTGTTTACAGCTTAGTAATAGCCCCCTATAGTCTTGTTTCTATCCTATTTCTCTGATTCTACTTACCCTCTTCAAATATATTTACTTACTAGAATCTGAGACCTTTTTTTTTTAAAGATTTTATTTATTTATTTGACACAGAGAGATCACAAGTAGGCAGAGAGGCAGGCAGAGAGAGAGGAGGAAGCAGGCCCCCTGCTGAGCAGATGCGGCCTCTATCCCAGGACCCTGAGATCATGACCTGAGCCGAAGGCAGAGGCTTTAACCCACTGAGCCACCCAGGCACCCTGAGACATCTTTTAAAGACAGAGATTGAGTATCATTTCTTTCCATGACCAGTGACTTCCTTTCCCTTAAAAAAATTCAGTTTTATTTAGAAAATCTAAATTTCTCACCACCTTTCTCCAAAACCTGTTGTCTGCTGGGGACTCTTCCAACCTTTTCTATATAATTTTCAAACAGTTTTATCCTTCCTCTTGCTTCGTTCTATGCATATTGGTCTTCTGATTCCCAGACTCTTTCAAACCTTAGAACCCTTGGTTGATGTGCTGTATACCGGGAATACTCCTGCCTCACACTTCTGGTGGAAGACTCTTAGAGTTCATCTCCCAGTTTAAACATCACTTATTCAGAGCTCTTTTTTCCTCACTGTCCTACCCTCTATAGCTGCAGGTATTCGCTCTCTCAGCTCCCTGTTGCCTTCCATGTTAGTACTTGTGTGGAACTGTAGTTATCATGGTCTTCGTTATTTAAATGGGGTTTTGTTTATCTCCTTCTGTAAAATACAAACCCTATTAGAGGAGGGGCTTAGTGAGCACTGGAATCATTTTGAACATAGAATTGTCAAGAAATGTGAAGGATAGGACATTTTCCCCTGCTTGAAAACTTACAAATTTTCTGCCTCCGTGTCCTAGATGCTAGCAGAAGACATGAGTTATGTGGGTCTGAGACTTTATTACACAGAGTACCCCAGGCAGCATATGCTTCAAGCTTTCAAGCCTACCTGCCCCCTCAGATACCATAAAGAGGTCCTGAGCCAGCCTATGTGACTTAGGTACATATAGTGTTTTTGTGTCACAGAGGAGAAATTCTGATTTTAGGGGAAACACAATCCTTTAAACACACACAACACTTCAAACAAACCTGCTCAGCCTTTGTCCCAGGGGGAGATATTTGCTTTATTATCATTTTTTTAAGATTTTATTTATTTGACAAAGAGATCTGATAGGCAGAGAGGCAGGCAGAGAAAGGGGGGGAAGCAGGCTCCCCACTGAGCAGAGAGCCTAATGTGGGACTCGATCCCAGGACCCTGAGATCATGACCTGAGCCGAAGGCAGAGGCTTAACCCTCTGAGCCACCCAGATGCCCCATTTGCTTTATTATTCTGGATAGCAAGTAAATCTACTCTTTTCCTGTGTGAGAAACTATCTCTGTATATCAGTGTTGTTTGCTTTGTAAACATCCGTGAAGAGATAATCCAGAACAACAGCTGGCAATGCCTTTGATCAGAAGATATGCAGAAATGTGAGACTTATGGGTGATTGTTTCTTTTTTTAAATTTAAATTCAATTAGCCAACATATAGTACATCATTAGTTTCGGATATAGATTTCAGTAATTCATCAGTTGTGTATAATACCCAGTGACCATCACATCACATGCCCCTCTTAATGCCCATCACCCAATTACCCCATCACCCTCCCACTTCCCCTCCAGCAGTCCTCAGTTCGTTTATTCCAATAGTTAAGATTCTCTCATGGTTTGTCTCCCTCTCTGTTACTTCCCATTCAGTCTTCCTTCCCTTTCCCTAGATCCTCTGCATTGTTTCTTATATTATACATATGAGTGAAACCATATGATAATTGCCTTTCTCTGATTGACTTATTTTGCTGATCATAATACCATCCAGTTCTGTCCATGGCAATGTAAATAATAAGTGTTCATCCTTTCTGATGGCGGAGTAATATTCCACTGTGTGTGTGTGTGTGTGTGTGTGTGTGTATATATATATTTATATATGTGTGTGTGTGTGTGTGTGTGTGTGTGTGTGTGTATATATATATATATATATATATATATATATATATATATATATCTTCTTTATCCATTCAATTGCACTATTAGGTATTTACCCCCCAAAAGCCAATTGTAATGATGCAAAAGGGCACTTGCACCCCAATGTTCATAGTAGCAATGTCCTCAACATCAAACTATGAAAAAGCTGAGATGTTCCTGGGTAATTGTTTCACAACAATAATAGGAATTTAGTAATGTTTCTCATTAAACTTAATTTCAGCCTGTTTGTGTAACTATTTGGGTTAGGGGTAATGGCAAAAATTTAGATGAGCATCAAAGGGGGGTGAGCAGGGGAGGTTCAGACACATTGGGAGGATTTTGTGTATGGTGTCCCTGGAAAAAAGTGACTGAAGTTCCCAAGATGCTATTCCACAGGACAATAGGATGATGCCAGTGAACAATTAGGCATGTATATCTAATGGAAATTGTTCTGTTTGTGGTCTGCTTTGCCAGTACTTTATTGCACCTTAATGCACTTTTTTGTCCATGCTACTTTTTACTGGGCTGGTCATTTTTTTTTTATATAATTCCTAACTACATAGAGGTCTCAGTATCTGGTTTCTCATATTTCAGTCTTTGTCAGTGATTTAAATTTTGCTGTATTTATTTTGCTCATTATTTCTACTGCGCATTGCTTCTTCAGATTTGGCTTTCCTTCTACTTGGGTTCTGCTTATACCTATCCTGTTGCCAAGAAACTGCCTTTCTTTGAAACCCTGGAAAAATAGGTTTTGCATATCATGGAGGCCTGTAAAGAACATAAATAGTATTCAGTCTCAGCACAACCTCATAGTGTCTATAGTATATCTTATATTATTAAACCAGAAGCTCTCCTTTCCAATGAAGTATGGAATTTTGTATTTAAGCCATCACACTTGCTGACATATGCTTTTCTCTCAGTTGCCAAGGAGCATATCTTGTGTGTCCCTTCTGTGACAGCAGCTTTGTCAGACACAGGGATCCAACCATAAATAAGATGTTGTTCTTATTTAAGCAGATCTCTCAACTAGAGCCAGATTTAAAAAATTAAGTGCAATAGGCTTAAGTGTATCTTAGAATTACGGGCTTTTCTGTAGGTACACAGTGAAGACAAATGTGGTGGTGGTAGTGAGTTGGGGGACAGGCATGGTAAAGAGAATGCCCCCTTCCATGTTATTTGGATATTAGATAATGAAAAGCAACTCACCAGGCTGAGTGGAGGTGGGGTGGGTCAGCAGGTAGAAAAGAAACATTACAGCCAAAGGACATAATGGTATTTAAGGAGTCATTTGAAACACAGATTCTGAATTAGGCCATTAATGAGCTCTCTGATCTTGCTCTCTCAATTTCCTTGCTTGGAATATGAGGTATTGAGATAGGTGATCTCTAAAATCCATTTACAGCTGTATCACTCTTATCAAGTATGCATGTTATTGTTTTGTGTCCTGAAATGGCCATGGCTTCAATTATTTATTATTATGACAGGGTAACCATTGATAGGATTCCAGCTTACTGAGAAGATTCCTTCTTTAACGTGTAGGTCATGATGAGTAGGAGTAAATCTGACTGAAAACACAGTAGGATTTCACCACAAAGAAACATTTAATATACATTATTTTAATTTCCATTATCTCTTTGAGATAATGCACATGAAATAAGTACATAATTAAAAAGGAAGAGTTGAGTTGTGGGTGAGCTGAGAGTGTCAGACAAGCTGCTCAGTCAACAGTCAACGTTTGTTCAGAACCTTTTTGTTACTGTGAATTTGCAGTAAGAAAAAGTGTATTTGCTCTCTGCCTATTAGTATGTATACAGAATAGTTCAGAGTAATTATTGAAATTGCTGATACGTAAAGAGCCTGTGAATTGGTCAGAATGGTAAGAAATGACAATTTCTTTAGTTAGCTTTTAACATTTTGATATTTTTTTCACCATAATCCATTGCCATTTTATTATCGATGTAATGTAGTAACATTACGGAAATTGTAATGCAAAACACATTGTGAATCTATCAGCTCACACACGTTAGCAGGGACAGTATTAAAGACAAGATGATGTGCTGTATAGTTCATCTTTTGTCCTATGTTTTTATTTCTCTTTTTATGTCATCTTATTTAGAAAACTCTCATGGAAGCAAGAACCTATGCTTTACATCTGAAGAAAATTAGGAGGTTTCTGAATATTTACTTGAGATCAGACTTAAGTACTCTTAGTAAAGTCTTCTTGACCTTTATTCTTTCTAAGTTTAGATTCTTAGTTTCCTTATTCAAAAACAGATGATTAAAAATCAACAGATGGCCTGAACATTTTGATAGGAGCATCACAGTCCTGAGACACTGGCTTCATTGATACAAATTAGTCAGCATCTTGTATTAGGTAGAGATAATCTTAACCCCACAATATTCCCATAGGTATATATTATTGTCCTGTTATCAGAACCAGGAAAGTTAGTTGAGCCTGAAAATTAATGTCAGAGATTGTCTCCTGTCTCCCCTTTACCTTCTACTCCCCAATGTAGCTGCAGGGAGAATGAATGCTGTCATGGTTGATCAAAGAACACCAGACTTCCATTTTTTCATCATCAAATCAGTGAAAGCCAAAATTTTGGAGATAGTTTCCAGGGGAGAGCAATCTTATCTACTTCTAGTTTTTTTTTTTTTTTTTTTTTTTTCCCCTGCCTCCTATCTCTACATTTTCTGATGAAGCCAGATATAGAAAGTACTACTTTAGAGTTTGGGGCAAAAACAATACAAACAAGATAAGATCTTTCCCTTGCTCCTTCACTAGTTAACAAGTGTCCTTAAATAAAGCAAGGGAGGTAGCATCTTGATTATATGGAAGGCAGGTACTCCATTTAGAAAAAGCAGAAGTGCAAATGCCTTGAACCAGAAGTCTACCTGGTAAGTCCTGAAGAACAGCAAGAGGCCAGCCCCACTGGAGGCCAGGGAGAGCATGAGGAGGCTTGGTGAGAGGGTAGTGATTCTGGGTCACATGGCATCAGCCAGGCTATCTGAGGAGCTCTGCTTAATTCATTATCTCCATGTTCTGACTCTGCATTGAGAATATACTCTTCACATGAGTAAACTTTGTATCTATCCCTCTTTCATTTGTCTAAATGAAGAATTCCTTCAGGCTTTCTCAAACGAAACTTAAGAATCATTTTACTTCTTCACAGGGATGATAGCTGCTCAAATTGGCCATACCTTATTAATCCAAGCTTAAATCTCCTTTCCTGATCTTTCATGGAGATGAGAAAAGAACATTCTTAACGTTACCTCATGTAAGAGATCACATTCTCAAACTTTTGGTCTGATACATTTCACTTTATATTATACTTATTTCCTAGAAATTACTGTCCCTTCTTTAGTTTCAGACTGTAAAGAATGTGATAAGAAGTGAGTTTTCTATATAAATAGCCTACCAGTTCCCCCTTCTCTATATAATGAAAATAAATCAGGCCATTACCATTTGAAGAGATAAAATGGGAAGTCTGTTATCCTGAATGTAATTTAAGCTATATTGAAAAAAAATTGACTTCTTAAACATTATTTATTATATAAGACTAATTTGTATAAGCACAAACCATTTAGTAGGGGGTACCATTGACAGTTGAGTTGGTGAGTACTTTTTGTTTTTTTTTATGTCATGTGTATATCACTTTTTCTTTAAAACATTTCTGTTTGGGTTTACAGACTTGGTAACTGCTCTTTAAAATCTGTCCTTTAGTAACAATTCTATTATTGATAGTGTAATAATTTCATTTACCAGTCTATTCTAAATTACAGCCTCACCATATTTACTTGAAATGGAAATACAAATACTCTAACCTGGGATGTTAAATTTATCATAAAGACATTCCAGCATGTAAACTTTGAGATTTATGAATTAAAAAGAAATGTGTGTCATTGGGATACTGCTATTCACACTTGCATGCATTATTTATCTGTTAAATAAGCCTATACTAAAAATACAAAACTTTGTTCCAATGTGATTTTTTTCTAGAAAACAGACAAATTTAGAGTAATATACCACTCATGTGACAGGCTAAAGAGAATGTATTCCTGTGACTACGAGCCTAGGTCCTAGCCTGTAGCCTTTTAAATATCTGTGCTTGCAAAAATACTTTTCCAGAGTTTGAACATTACGTTCTTTCCTAACACATATTCTTATATGCAGGATTTCTTTGGTTTATAGTTGCAGGATGTTACCTGACTTCGCTATTCATTAGAATATTGCTTGGTAGAAAAGGTACATGACAATCAGATTTTCTAAATTATAGTTAGAAACCCCTTTTATCCTATTTTCCTTGAAAAACTTACGCATGTTTTTTCTTTACCCATTGACTTTCATTATTTCCATAAAGGCATGAAAGAAGTCAGGGTTATTATCTATCACCTCTTTTAGCTGTCATGTTGGCTTCTTTTGCAACAAGAGCAATTTGGGTGACTGTGCCTTCTAAAATTGGATAAACAAATAAGCATCTTTATAATCAAAGCTTCCTCATCAAGTCTTTAGGTAAAAACCTTAGTATGTTCAATAATTATAATATTCAATGGAAATATCACCAACCATAATAGCTCATTTTAAAATATGTATTTTATAAATATAAATATATATCATATATATAATATGTATGATACTTTTTATATATTTAATATGCATATGTGAAATATATTTAATATGTATATGTAGTATGTATAATAATTATACATATTGATGTATATAATATGTATAATTACTTAATAAGTATATGTAGCTATATGTATATGTATAATATATTTATATGTATACAATATGTATAATATGTGTATTTAATATGTATATGTATATTATGTGATATGTATAGTATTATATTTAACATGTATAGTATATTTCTATGTATTTAATATGTATATATATTAAATATAAATGTATATTTATGTATTAACAAATATGGTTATAATATATAAATTTATAAATATGGATATATTTATACATTTATGTATATGTGATCAGAAGTAATAGTACACCACGACTTCTCAATTGTTTTTGTGAACACTATCCATTTAATGTAATTTGAACAAAGTTTTGTATTTTTAGTATAGGCTTATTTAACAGATAAGTAATGCATGCAAGTGTGTATAGCAGTATCCCAATGACACACATTTCTTTTTAATTCATAAATCTCAAAGTTACATCCTGGAATATCTTTATGATAAATTTAACATCCCAGGTTAGAGTATTTGTATTTCCATTCCAAGTAAATATGGTGAGGCTGTAATTTAGAATAGACTGGTGAATGAAATTATTGCGCTATCAATATCACCTTGAAGTCATGGCTGGTATGGTGGCTGTGGACTTTCTATCCTGGGTATCTTTGTGGACTGTTTTTCTCATATACATGATGAACGAGTTCATAGTCTAACAAGTCTACAGCATGGAAGGGGAAAGGGGCCACAGAAAAACATCCACCCTCCTTTTAAGGGCTTGATCCAGAAGTTGCTCGTGTCATATCTTTTCACAACACATTGTCTATAATGTATCCCCATGGCTATATATAGCTAAAATAAAGTCCTCCCCCCCACCCTCCTCCCTTCCCTTTCTTCACTTCCTATTCTTTTCATTCCTTGTTTTACTCTTTTATTTTAAGAGATGGTTGAATAAAGATTTAGGAGCTTTATTGCAAAGAAATAGAATTGAGAAGGAATATTAAAAGGCAATGAAGCACTCAAACAGTTGTCTCATTTAAAAGCATTGTATTAGATATTCTGAAAAGTTGTGTATATTGAATTTCAATTTAGTTTTCAATTCTCAATATAAGTTGAGACATATTAATATCTCAATATATACAATATATATCTTTAACAAAAATCATATGCACTTATTTTCTTAAAATTTCTATCCAGTTCGATGATTTTGTTATTGGAGGTATTTTCTTTATTGGATTATTTTTAAGAAGTCCTTTCCTATCCCAATGTATTAAAGGTATTCTCCTATTTTTATTTTCTCATAGTTTTTTTAGGTTTTTACCTCTGATATTTACATCTTAAATCTGTCTACAATTTGCTTTAATGTGTAATTTTTGCTTTTGCATGAACTGTGTAATTTACTTTAGCTTTTCTGCATATGGTGAGTGGCTTCCCCAGAGTCTTCTACTGATTTGTGATTCAGTCTCTATTATATACCTTTCATTATCTTTTGTTTCCTTCAACAAATATTTAATAAGCACCATTACAAGTCTTGGACATTTAGCAAGAGTCAAAGTCTCTGCCGTATTTCAACTTTTTTTTTTTTTGCAAGTCACACAGCGAGGTTTATTTCCAGATAGCTGGGGTCCAAACATCCACTAGGCGCAGCGGGTTTCAGCAAGGACCCCAAATGCAAGGGTCTAGGGGTTTATATGCATTTCAAACAGCAAGCATGAGTCATACAGTTGACGAGTCAACAGCCCATTCTTAGTTTGCATCTAAATACCTCTCTGGGAACCTCCTTGAAAGGGAGATTAAGGGGTTTAACTGGTTGGGCGTCTCCCCAAACCGGGCTCTCCTTTGTTTTCCAGGGGCCATTTATCCATAACACCTGGAGCTGTTTTGATGAGTAAACAGGATGGGGGCTTGGATCCCCCTTTAGGGAATCCCTGTAAGGATTCCCCTTACATTCCCCTTTTCTTTAGGAATAGGTCAAATCTTGACCCTTTTGCTAAATAAAACCTCTTTTCCAGATCTATACTCCAAACTTAGTTAACAGCCAAAAACCCATTAAAATCTGCCATGACCAGTTTCAATTACCCAGGAAAAGGTAGAAGAAAGGATTAACAATCAGAACCAATTGCACACAGATGGGAAAATGCTCATAGTTGCTTTAACAACAAAGTTATTGTCTTTTGAGTTTTAGCTTCAGTCCATGGTCGACAGGGTCCATTGGCAGTGGTGTCCATCTCTGAGGGGCGTCCCCATCCTCAGCTTCTTTGTCGTGACACGCATGAATCCAGGTCCTGATGCCTTTTATTTTTATTGCTGTCCGAGTAGATGTTGGCGGTCTTACCCTTGGCCATCTGCAGTGCCCTGGTAAGTGCAATCAACTCTGCTTTTTGCACTGAGGTTCTGGGGGCCAGGGCTACCTTTTAGAGCTCCTGCTTAGGAGAGATCATCATAGCCTCCGCATACCTTTTTCCATCGGCTATGACGTAGCTGGTCCTGTCTGTAGCACTGCGGGGGGTTGGAAAGTCACTTTTGGTTCCTTGAGGAGGGTCTGACACCTCGTTACTCAGGCATTTGTTCTTGACCAGGAGGGCTGTAGCAGCAACTGTCCAGGTGAGCTGGCCCTAGAATCCTTCCTGTGGGTCAGACTGCTCAAAAGCAAAGGGGCTGAGATTCCCTTGCTGGAGGTATGCAGAAAAACACATCCTTGAGATCTAGGATGGTATACACAGTTCTCTTGAGGCCCAGGAGGGAGAGTAGGGTATAGGGGTTAGGTACAGTCTGATGGATATCTTCTGATCTCTTTCTTTGCTCCCCAGGGGAGGGTGTACTGCCAGATGTGAACATCTGTAGTGGTCGCTTTTTACTGTACCAGTACTGGAGGCTGTCCCTCGGCCAGGCTAGAAGGCTTTTTGTTTCCCCACATTTCAGGAAACTCGACCTGCAGGGCTTGGAGAAGGCCTTCCTCCTCTCTCTCTTCTGGTTTTGAGACTGGCTCTTAAAGGAGGTGTTTATCCCCTGCTGCCACAAGCATCTGCTCAGCGGGTTGCCTCAAAGTCTTTTTGTGCCATTTGCCCCTTGTACCCAGGTTTCCTCTCCAGATAATTTTTCCATAGGCCTTAGCAACAATGATAATTGGGCTCCTGTGTCCATCAAAAAGACAATTGATTTCTTCTTTATCTTAACTTTAACCCGGGTTCGGGGTGGGGTTCTGAACCACAGCCCCTTCAGTCTTTGGTGGCCTGCATTGCTGTTTTCTTCTTAGGGCATTCCTGGCCCAGTGTTTTCTCCTTGCAATAAGCACACTGATCTGAATCTAAGTCTTAGCTTTCTCGCATTTAAGCTTTTCTTCCCATTGACCATCCCCTATCTGCCTTTTTCCGCTTCATTTGATGCCAGAATCTTAACTATTTCCCTAGTCTGCCTTTTATCCTCCTGTTGTTGAACACCTCTTCTGCTATGCTCACTAATTCAGCCAAATTTTACTTCTGTCTGAGGCTGATTGGCTAGTAAAGGCCAGGTTAACTGCTCTCTGTTTTTTGGGTGCCTCAGGGTCGATCAGGCTGTACATTTTATAGGCTTCAATCAGCCTTTCTATAAAAGCTCCTGGGGACTCATCCTTACTTTGAGTCACCATACTAATCTTAGATAAACTTATGGGCCTTCTTGGAGTGGCCCGGAGTCCCCCCAACAGAGCCTATTGGTAGAAATTGAGACTTTCCATACCTTTACATGAATTTCCTTGCAGATGAAACTCATTTTGCAAGATAATCACAATCATAAAAACTCAGAAACAGACATTGACAATATCCAATTTGAGAGTTACCAAAATAGGATTGATAAGTACAACAATTTGATGATCTTGTACTAGTACATTAAAACTTTAGGTAGGATACATTACCTCCAGAAGAGTTATAGCACCCATTTTTTTTTTTTTTTAAAGATTTTATTTATTTGACAGAGAGAAACACAGCCAGAGAGGGAACACAAGCAAGGGGAGTGAGAGAGGGAGAAGCAGGCTTCCCGCCGAGCAGGGAGCCCGATGTGGGACTCGATCCAGGGTCTGTGGGATCATGACCTGAGCCTAAGGCAGTCGCTTAACCAACTGAGCCACCCAGGCGCCCTATAGCACCCATTTAAATGTAACCTGAAACTTCTCATTTGTTTAATAGTACTTCCCAAGCGATTTAGCAAACTAAATAAAAGGCCTAATAAATTAAGAAGACTTCTTTTATGATTTAAATCTCGGGAAGTATGGTAAATCCTTAGAGTTTTAAAGCACAAGCCTAAATAGGATTAAATGTAAATCACAGAAACTGGTTTCTCCAGCAGGCAAAAATAAAGCAACTGTTTACATTTTCTTATCAAGAGCAAGCCAACAATGGGAGAAAACCTTGCCCTCCAGATAGGGACCTCCAATCCCTCCAGGTGTGAATTTCTAAGTTCTCCAGACACAGGTAGCCAATCCTCCTTCCTGGGTTCTTTTAGTAAACCTCGGTATCCCGGTTATCAGTTCTCCTTGAGGGGGAGGGGAGGCTTATCCCAGAAGAGAAGCCCCCAAATGATAAAGTCCGGTGTCAACCACCTCCCCAAAGAGAAACTAAGGACGCTCAGGATAATGCAAGTCACACAGCAAGGTTTATTTCCAGCTAGCTGGGGTCCAAACATCTGCCTGGCGCAGCGGGTTTCAGCAAGGACTTATTTCAACATTTTTAATAATAAAAATATAATAATTTTCTAGTGGAGAGATGAGACACTAATCAGATTAAAAAAACTCAGATAATTGAAAACTCAATAACTATTCAAGAAAGTCGGAAGTTTTTCTGAACTCTATATTTCTATAAATAGTTTATTAGATTTATTTGCCTGTTTTGTGTAATTATTGTTTCATTTATGCAAGGAAAATCCCATGGTATTATAGGCCATCTACTCCTTCTTTATCCTCTTTTCAAATTATTTTTGGTGTTTCTTTTTTTAAATTAATTAATTAATTAATTATTACATTATTTTATTTTTTCAGTATTTCAAGATTCATTGTTTATGCCCCACACCCAGTGCTCCATGAAATTCATGCCCTCTTTAATACCCACCACCAGGCTCACCCATCACTGCACCCCCCTCCCTTCCAAGACCCTCAGTTTGTTTCTAGGTCCAAAGTCACTCATGTTTCATCCCCCTCCCTGATTTATCCCAGTTCACATTTGCTTTTCTTCTCCTACTGCCCTCCATATTATGCTCCACAAGTAAGTGAAACCATATGATATTTGACTTTCTCTGTTTGGCTTATTTCACTCAGCATAATCTCCTCCAGTTTGGTCCATGTTGCTACAAAAGTTGGGTATTCATCCTTTCTGATGGGGGCTTAATATTCTATTTTATATAAAGACCATATCTTATTTATTTGTCTGTTGAAGGGCACCTTGGCTCTTTCCACAGTTTGGCGATTGTGGCCATTGCTGCAATGAACATTGGGGTACGTATGGTCCTTCTTTTCACATCTGTATCTTTAGGGTAAATACCCAGTAGTGCATTTGCAGGATCATAATGTAGCTCTATTTTTAATTTTTTAAGGAATCGCCACACTGTTTTCCAAAGTGGCTGCACCAACTTGCATTCCCACCAACAGTGTAAGAGGGTTCCCCTTTCTCCATATCCTCTCCAATATTTGTTGTTTCCTGTCCTGCTAATTTTGGCCATTCTGACTGGTGTAAGGTGGTACCTCATTGTGGTTTTGTTTTGAATTTCCCTGATAGCTAATGATGATGAACATTTTTTCCTACGTCCATTAGCCATTTGTATGTCTTCTGTGGAGAAGTGTCTGTTCATGTCTTCTGCCCATTTTTTATGTGATCATCTTTTTTGGGGGGTATTGAGTTTGAGGAGTTCTTTATAGATCTTGGATGTCAGCCCTTTGTCTGTAGTGTCATTTGCAAATATCTTCTCCCATTCCATGGGTTGCCTCTTTGTTTTGTTGGTTTCCTTTGCTGTGCAGAAGCTTTTTACTGTGGTGAAGTCCCAAAAGTTCATTTTTGCTTTAGTTTCCTTTGCCTTTGGAGACATGTCTTTTTTTTTTTTTAATATTTCATTTTTATTTATTCGACAGAAAGAAACACAGTGAGAGAGGGAACACAAGCAGGGGACTGAGAGAGGGAGTAGCAGGCTTCCCGCTGAGCAGGGAGTCCCGTGTGGGGCTCAATCCCAGGACACTAGGATCATGACCTGAGCTGAAGGCAGTTGCTTAACCAACTGAGCCACCCAGGTGCCCCTGGAGACATGTCTTGAAAGGAGTTGCTGCGGCCGGTGTCAAAGAGTTTACTGCCTATGTTCTCCTCTAGGATTTTGATATTCTTGTGAATTTTAGTATGAAATATTAAAATAAGTATTTGCAATTCCAAGTAAAATTGTATTTTTATAGTTTATTTAGAGAAAATTAACATTTTAAACTTTCCCATCTTTGTACTTGACACATCTCCCTGTTTATTATATCCTTTAAAATTTACATTTAATAGTTTAGAAATATCTTACAAAAAATCTCATATATATTTGGTCAGATTAATTAGTTGCTGCTACCTGAAATTATTTCTACCTTTTCTAGTTACTATTGCTCATGTGCCCAAACTATTTTATTTTTCAAAGAGAATCTCTTATTTGACAAGTTTTATGAAAACTGTTACTAGTTCTGGTGATTTCTTAACTCAAATGGAATTTTCTACCTAAGTGAGCACATGTCCTATTGTGTTAGTTGATAATTTAGGTATTAAGTTGAGCAGTAAAAATGAGAGCAAGTAATGATGCTTTATTCCTTATTGTTTCTCATATGTTCCATTATGGCTATTCAAATTTTCTAATATTTTCTATGTCAGTTTTGATAACTTATGGTTTCAGGTCACTTGTTTTCTTCATGTAGATTGTCAGATTTATAGGCAGAAATACTACCTATTATCCTTTTGATTGGTATAGGATACTGAGGCATGCCCTTCTCTTTGCCTAATTTTGGTAATTTGTCATTACTCCCATTTTATGTTGATCAGTCCATCTAAGAGTTTATAAACTTTATTGATCTTTTTAGGGTAACTTCTCTCGTTTCATTGATTTTCTCATTGATGGTCTGTCTTCTATTTTATTGATTTCTGCCCTTATTTTTAATTCTTCCCTTTGGACACAATTTTCTCTTCTTTCTCTAGATGTTTACAGTGGAGCCTTAGATTTCTTTCTTCCATCCTTCCTTCCCTCCTTCCTTCCTTCCTCCCTTCCTCCCTTGCTTCTTTCTTCCTTCCCTCCCTCCCTTCCTTCTTTCTTCCTTCCCTCCCTCCCTCCCTTCCTTCTCTCTTTCTTCCTTATTTTATTATTTTCTTAATTTAAATTTTAGGAGGTTAACATACAGTGCAGTATTGGTTTCTAGAGTAGAATTCAGTGATTCATCGCATACATATAACACCCAGTGCTCATAATAACAGGTGCTCTTTTTAATATCCATCACTCATGTAGCTCATCTCCCACCTGCCTTCCTCCATCAACCCTGAGTTTGTTCTCTATCATGAGAGTCTCTTATGGCTTGTTTCCCTCTCTCCTTTCTTTCTTTTCCCCCTTCCCATATGTTCATTTGTTTTCTTTCTTAAATTCTAGACATGGGTGAGATCATAAGGTATTTGTCATTCTCTAACTGACATTTCACTTACCATAATACACTGTAGCTCCATCCACATCATTGCAAATGGCAAGACTTCATTCTTTTTGATGGCTGAGTAATAGTCCATTGTATATATACACCACTTTTTTATCCATTCATCAGTTGGTGGACATTTGGGATCTCTGCATAGTTTGGCTATTGCTGATAATGCTGCTATAAACATCAGGGTGCGTGCATCCCTTCATATCTGTAGTTTTGTATCCTTTGGATAAATATCTAGTAGTTTACTGGACCTTACGGTAGTTCTATTTTTAATATTTTGAGGAACCTCCATACTGTTCTTCAGAATGGCTGCACTGGTTTGCATTCTTGTTAACGGTGCAAGAACGTTCCCTTTGTCCACATCCTCGCCAACCATGCTTCTTGTGTTGTTAACTTTAACCATCCAACAGGTCTGAGATGGTATTTCATCATGGTTTTGATTTGTATTTGCCTGATGATGAGTCATGTTGGGCATCTTTTCATGTGTTTGTTAATCATTTGGATCTTTTTTTTTGAAAAACCTCTCTATGTCTTCTGCCCATTTCTTAATTGTTTAATTTGTTTTTTGGGTGTTGAATTTGTTAAGTTCTTGGTAGATTTTGGATACTAACCCTTTATCAGATATGTCATTTGCAAATATCTTCTCCCATTCTGTAGGCTGTTTTTTTGGTTTTGTTGTTCGTTTTTTTGCTGTGCAGAGGGTTTTTTTTTTTTTTTTTTTATCTTGATAAAGTTCCAGTAGTTCATTTTGGCTTTTGTTTCCTTTGCCTGCAATGACATGTCTAGTAAGAAGTTGCTGTGGCTCAGTTCAAAGAGGTTTCTGCCTGTGTTCTTTTCTAGGATTTTGATGGATTCTTGTCTCACATTAAGGTCTTTCAGCCATTTTGAGTTTATTTTTGTGTATGGTGTAGGAAAGTGGTCAGATTTCATTCTTGTGCATGTTCCTGTCCAGTTTTCCCAACATCATTTGTTGAAGAGATTATCTTTTTCCATTGGATGTTCTTTCCTGCTTTGTCAAAGATTAGTTGACCATATAGTTGTGGGTTCATTTCTGGTTTCTGTGTTCTGCTGCATTGATCTGATCTCTGTGTCTGTTTTTGTGCCAGTACCATACTGTGTTGATGACTACAGCTTCGTAAGATGGTTTGAAATCCAGAATTGTGATGCCTCCAGTTTTTTCTTTTTCAGTATTGCTTTGGCTAATTGGGGTCTTTTGTGGTTCCATACAAATTTTAGGATTGTTTGTTCTACCTCTATGAATAATGGTGGTGGTATTTTGATGGGGATTGCATTAACTGTGTAGATTGCTCTAAGTAGTATAGACATTTTAACAATGTTTGTTTTTCCAGTCCCTGAGCATGGAATGCTTTCCATTTCTTTGTGTCCTCTTCAATTTCTTTCATTAGTGTTCTATAGTTTTCAGAGTATAGAACTTTTTCTTCTTTAATTAGATTTGTTTCTAAGCATCTTAGTGGATTTGGTGCAATTGCAAGTGGGATCAGTTCTTGGTTTTTTTCCTGTTGCTTCATTATTGGTGTCTAGAAATGCAACAGATTTCTGCACACTGATTTTATATCCTGTGATTTTGCTGAATTCATATATGAGTTCTGCAATTTTGTGGTGGAGTCTTTTGGGTTTTCTTCATAGAGTATTATGTTGTATGCAAATAGTGAAAGTTTGACTTCTCCCTTGCCAATTTGAATGCCTTTTATTTCTGTTTTGTTTTCTGGTTGCTGAGGCTAAGACTTCCAGGACTATATTAAATAGTAATAGTGAGAGTGGACATCCTTTTCTTGTTCCTGACCATAGGGGAATGGCTTTCAGCTTTTCCCCATTGCAGATGACATTATCTGCTGCTCTTTCATATATGGCCCTTGTGATGTTGAGGTATGATTCATCTAGCCCTACTTTGTTAAGGTTTTTTTTTTTTAATCAGGAAAGAATACTGTATTTTGTCAAATCCTTTTTCTGCATCTATTGAGAGAATCATATTGTTCTTTTATTAATACAATATATCAACCTGATTGATTTGTGAATATTGAACCATTATTGAACCAGGTTGCAGGGCAACCCTGCAGCCCAGGAATAAATCCCACTAGATCATGCTGAATAATTCTTTTAATATACTGTTGAATTCAATTTGCTAGTACTTTATAGAGAATTTTTGTATCCATGTTCATCAGGAATATTGACCTATAATTCTCTTTTTTAGTGGGGTCTTTGTCTGGTTTTAGAATTAAGGTAATGCTGGCCTCATAGAATAAATTTGAAAATTACCTTCCAATTCTATTTTTTGGGACACTTTCTGAAGAATAGGTAATAATTCTTATTTAAATGTCTGGTAGAATTCCCCTGGGAAGCCATATGGCCAAGGACTTTTGTTTCTTGTGAGATACTTAATTACTGATTCAATGTCTTTGCTAGTTATAGATCTGTTTAAATTTTCAATTTCTTCCTGTTTCAATTTTGGTAGTTTCTATGTTTCTAGGAATTTGTCCATTTCTTCCATGTTTCCCAGTTTGTTGGCATATAATTTTTCATAGTATTCTCATAATTGTATTCCTATGGTGTTGGGTTGTGATCTCTCCTCTGTCATTTGTGATTTTATCCATTTGGGTCCTTTCTCTCTTCTTTTTGTTAAGTCTGGCTAGAGGTTTATCCATTTTATTCTTTCAAAGAATCAGCTCTTAGTTTCATTAATCTGTCCTACTAGTTTGCTTTTATTTGTTTTTATATCATTTCTGCTCTGATCTTTATTATTTCCCTTCTTCTACTGGCTTTAGGTTTTATTTACTATTCCTTTTCTAGCTCCTTCATGGTGTAATGTTAGGTTGTGTATTTGAGACCCTTCTTGCTTCTTGAGGTGAGTCTCTACTGCAGTATACTTTCCTTTTAAGACTGCTTTTGTTGCATCCCAAAAGTTTTGGGATGTCATGCTTTCATTTCCCTTGCTTCCATTTA